>CM035199.1:16856222-16868306 GCA_020233015.1 Callinectes sapidus | reverse complement strand
GAGGAGGAGGAGGAGAAGGAGGAGGAGGAAGGGGGAATAGATGTAGAAAAAAATAAGAGTAAAAAGTAGATAATTTGTGTTTCTTATTAAAGTTTCTTCCGTCTCGTTATGAACTCTTGTATTACTGGGACGCATTTCATATTGATTTATTCTCCTTATTATTCATCGATTTTATACAGCTTCAGAAATTATGTGGGGAATAAAGTAATACAGATTCTGGCCATTAATCTTTTGACCCTTCCTAATGTTAATAAAATCGTCTAATCACACCCAAAACTCGTGGTAGAAATGTATCCCAGTACTGAAGGGGTTACCAGTCTTTTAACTTTTGAAAACCTAAACTATCAATACGTAAGGTATATGATATTACCGTTTATTGATTGAGATATGGAGATAAAAAAGGGTAGTTGAAGAGTCGATTGGAATAGAGCAGTGAACATTTAAACATAAACACTAGAGAGAGTAACAGATAAGTATGAGTAAAGCTAAAAATTGGGATTAAAAAACAGATCAGAATAATAGAGAAGTATAAATGCAACGAATAAAGCAAAGAAATAACGAGCAGAGAGAGAGAGAGAGAGAGAGAGAGAGAGAGAGAGAGAGAGAGAGAGAGAGAGAGAGAGAGAGAGAGAGAGAAAACCACCTCGGCAGCGACACACACACACACACACACACACACACACACACACACACACACACACACACACACACACACACACACACACACACACATAAAAACAGAACACCTAAAAGAAATAAAGCAAACGCAAATGTATAATCCAAAGAAAACGTGAACTTTTAAACCCTATTATTCGAAGATTAAAAACGGACATTTATAAAAAAAAAATCACAATGCTTCCTCACTGAAAATCTTGGAGAGAGAAAAAGAGAAGCCAGACTAACATAGACGAGACTGACGCACGAGTGAGGTTGGTGAGTTTGGCATCAGTGTAAGAAGGTTTGGTTGAGTGTAGCAATACTGAGGAACGATTTTGTGTGGCGTGCATGAACTTAATAATTGAATAGATGGGCTTGTGAACAGTGACGCCAGTGCTCAGTGTCACTACGTGCTCAGAGGCTTGTAATACTCTGATTAAGGTTATTTTTCTTATTTTTTGCGCTCTTATAATGTCTGGGTCGTGAATTTCATGATTTTATCTGTCTGGTGCACAAAAGATCATTGTCACTGTGTATTTAGATGTATTACGTGGAATTATGCTTTTTTGCTACACCAAGAAAGAATAAGAATGCTTTCACGATATTTTTTTCTTCTTTTTTATATAGGTTAATGCATAAGAGATAAGCATCGTTGAATATAATGCAAGTAACGTACAATTTTCTCTTTCACACCCACAAAATGTCACAACAAAACAGTTACAAATTCACGATCGTCTTACTTACTTACCAATGTGACGGATTTCATTTTTAATTTGAACAATGTGACCTTTTTACGAGAGAGAGAGAGAGAGAGAGAGAAAAAGAGAAAGAGAGAGAGAGAGAGAGAGAGAGAGAGAGAGAGAGAGATTTGGACTTTTAGGTTTTTCTGGAATCCCGTCTCTCTCTTTTTTTTTCTTTATCGTTTCCAGTGGCAGTGTACGTGAGGAGTGTCCGCACAGAGGAGGAGGAGGAGGAGGAGGAGGAAGAAGAGGGGGAGGAGGAGGAGGAGGAGGAGGAGGAGGAGGAGGAGGAGGAGCAGGAGCAGGAGCAGGAGCAGGAGGAGGAGGAGGAGGAGGACGAGGACGAGGAGGAGGAGGAGGAGTGCAAAAAAGAAGAACAGATAGCAAGAAAATTTTCGTCATAAAGCATAGAAACTTGTTGAACTACGTAATAGTGCCAAGAAAAGGTCAAACAAGAAGAAAAAAGAAGAGGAGGAGGAGGAGGAGGAGAAGAAGGAGGAGTAACAGAAGGAGGGAAAGCACGGTGAGTGAAGTGGGGGGAAGGTAAAAAAAAAATAAAAAAGAGAGACGAAAGTAAACGAAAATGTTGCAATAATGAGGTGAAGGAAAAGAAAAAGGAAGCATGGATGGAGATGAAAAATAAACCAAGTGAAATAAAAAAAAAAGAAACAAGAAAAACGAGCAAGTGAGGATATCCACGAACGCAGATGATGTATGTATGTAAGAAACTTTTCAAACAATCACATGAAGAATACTATAATCACATCCTGAATGATTAATTAAGCGTACACAAAGTAAAAAACAACAACAACAACAACAACAACAAAATAAAGAAATGAAAAAAAAAGAAAAAAACTCGGTAAAAATTCTTGTCACAGCTTTAGCACGACTTCAATGTAACCAACCAGGAGAGAATCGAGTGTCGCAGGTTTTACCGTTGGAAATGTAAATGAGAATGTTCCCAGGCCCACATATCTGATTATCCCAGGCAGCAGAGGACGCAGTATAATCAGGAAACTAATCAAAGGCAACAGGATCACGGGCGGCAAATAATCAACCCCGAAGTAGCGTATTCGTGTGTGAAATTATAGTTCCAATGAATTACACTCTTGAGTCTCCCCCTCCCCCGTAGCGCTTCTCTCGTTTTCTGTGAATCTCCCTTTAATTTCTTTGCCTTTCCCTGGTTGGTCAGTTTGCAGGACTGAGAGAAGCATTGTCCTCCGCTCCGGGTATTTCTGGGATGGTTAATCAGTAACGACACACTTCGTCTCCCGTGTGGCTTTCCCTGGCTGTGTTTGTAGTGCTTTTCTTCTCTTCCTTCTTCTTTTTATTTCGCCTTTTTTCTTCTCGTTTTATTGTTTTGGATTTTGACTCTCACTTCCAATTACGGTTAGTCTTCAATTTCTTTTATCTCGGAAGTCTACATCTTGGGGCAATTTATATTTCTTTTTTTACTTTTTGTTTTACTAATATTGATCTCATTTTGCTCTCTCCTTCCTCGCTTGTTATCCATCAGCATTACTTTTTGTCATTCATTTTTTTCTCCTGTGACAAATTGAGTTGGTGCTCGCGTATACTTTTGTCACAGACTAATTAGCTTGTTTCTATTTACATTTACTGTCAAATTAGGTTACGTGAGGTAAAGTTTCGATAGATATTATGTTATGTTGGTGTAAGGGAAATTATATGTTAAATGAGGTTAGGATTGATGAGGTTTTTTTAACTCTTTCAATACTGGAATGCATTTTTACCATGAGTTTGGGTATGATAAGGCAATTCAGTTTACAGTAAGAAAGATCTATGGAGATCAGAAGATTAATAGCCAGTCTTCTCTATCTTAACCCTTTCATTACTGGCGCGCATTTTCATATTCATTCTGCTTATCATTTGTTGATTTTATACAGTTTCAGAAACTCATGTAGGGATCAAAATAGCTCTCTGACCATTAATCTTCTGACTTCGATAAACCTTCCTTAATGTCAATTAAATCGTCTAATCACACCCAAAGCTCGTTGTAAAAATTCCAGTACTGAAGCCTTAATTCCCACATAAGTTTCTGAATCTGTATAAAATCAGTAAGGAGAATGAACATGAAACTGCCTCATGGTGCTGAAGGAGTTAAGATTAGATTAGATGTCTCCTTCATTCCATTATCTTTCTACTATCCGCAGACTTTACTCATCTTTAATTTCTCTCTTTCATAACCTTCGTCTTTCTGTTTCATCTTCCGCAAGTCTGCAGTTCTCAGCTTCTGTGCTCATCTGCTCATCATTTCACTTAATTCTTCTCTTCCTAAAGTCAAGGTCGAGGTCAGAATTGTTGTGTCCCTGTTAGTTCGCCTTATATTCTGTTCATTATCACCACACAATTTCCATTCAGCTTTTTGTTTCCCTTTTCTTTCACCCATTTACTGTTTCCATTTCTACCCCTTCATCTCCTTGCTGCCCTCCTTCACTTCCGATGATTGAGATCTTGTACTCAAAATGAAAGTCACGGAATGAGTCAGGCTATCATTATGTCTTCGTCTACCTGCCTTGGGGTCGTCTTGTGTCTTCAACTTCGGCCTCCAGTCACCCGCAAGGCAGCCAGCCACGGTCCTGCCAGGTGAGGTTAATGACTGCGGCAGGTAATTAGGAGAGAGAGAGAGAGAGAGAGAGAGAGAGAGAGAGAGAGAGAGAGAGAGAGAGAGAGAGAGAGAGAGAGAGAGAGAGAGAGAGCAATAATCCTTGAATTATGCTTATTAGGAGAGTGAAGGTGCTGCGAGAGAGACACGGAGGATTATTATTTTGGCGGGCTGCTGCTGCTGCTGCTGCTGCTGGTGGGGAGAAGGTGGGAGGGACGTGCTAGAGGGAATTAGGGGAGGAAAAACGAGGTCATTTTACGGATAAGGACTTGGGGAATGGAGTAAACGGAGTGACGTCAGAAGGAGGAGGAGGAGGAGGAGGAGGAGGAGGAGGGGAGGGGAGAAGAAGGAAGACCATGAGAGTTCAGAGGGAAGAGTAAGGTGAGAGTTTTTGGTCCTTGAGTGTGAGAGGAAGTCGGGGACAATGTTGTAGGATTACAGGCTTAGCACATCAGTATTTCTCTCTCCCTTTTCTCCTTCCCCCCTTCCCGCCAGTCCAGAACACACACACACACACACACACACACACACACACACACACACACACACACACACACACACACACATTTTTTTTACATATTCATTCTACATATTTTTCGTCATATAATTCCCTCTTTCCAATCAATATCTCAACATCATCTTTCCATCTCCTGTTCCTTCTCCTTCTCCTCCTTGTCCTCCTCCTCCTCCTCATCTTAGTCTCATGTTCTCCCTTACTCATTCTCCGTCTCTCACATCGCTCTCTTTTCCACTTTTCCTTTCCCGTTCAATGCACCGTTCATGCGCCGCCTTTCAATTTCCTCCACTCGCTTCCCATCACGCTCACTGCCTCCCAAGCTCACCACCTGCCCCGTCACACTCACACTCCTCTCCCCGCCTCCTCTCACACTTCATGCACTTCTCTCATCCACTCCTTCCCCTCAAAATAAGGAAGAAATAAAGGACCTTCCACTCGCCATACACTCATCCACCCCTCTTTGTCCTTCCCTCCAGCAGCGCCGCCTCATTCTAGTTAAGCAGCGTCATCTTTCAATCAGTTAACCCTCTTTACTCCTTTCCCGGGAATCGTTTACATGCCTTCGAGGAGTCTTGCTTTAGGATTCGAGAAGATGAAGGTTAGAGAGCATAGGTATTTGGATATTTGTATGTATGTGTGTGTTGTTGAATATGTAGTGCACCGTCCTTTTTTGTTTTATATTGTGAGGTGTAATCCTGTTGTTTTCCCAGGCTTACGTATCAGTCAGCCAGTTAAACAATCACGTAATGAGCCAGTCTTTTAATGAGGCACTTGTTCCCACTCTGCCTTATCCTTCAGGTATCTGCTTCATCCCTAATCTTAAAGAGGACCGTATTTTGAAAAATGGTCTGCGCTGAATCTCCGCCAGTTTTAAGTATGTGTTTTTGAAGTGACACAGGTTTTTGGGTAATTCTTTTCCTTTCTTTTCTTTTTTCTTTTCATCTTTTTATTATTATTTTTTGCTCTTGTGACAGATATAAAATCTTTACTTTATCATAGCCGAAAACAGTGTTATTTATCTCTGAGGTTTTGGAAACTAGCCGTGGAGAAAAAAAGGAAAACATTTCATCCTTTCAATTTGAGAGAGGCACACCCTTATTACAAAAGCCTTACCAATAATTACTCTTCATGAAGTGATGAGCGATGATCAGAATACATCTTCCCTTTGTATCTCTCCCACTCTATTCAGGGGTATAGTTGTGGTATTCGGCTCGCCACTGGATAACAGCGCTCTCACGTGGCGTTTATGAACCACTGCTCTGTTGATATTGAATGTAAACAGTGCAGTCTCGTCGATAACTCCAGCGTCACAAGTTACCGGATTAAGTTACTGTGTCCTTTTATATTTCCATGATATGAATTTTAATGCCCACATGCCAGGTAAATATGAATAAAGTATGGCTGCATTGTATGATGAGTAAAGAGAGGGGAAGGAGGGAGAGAGGGAGGGAGGGAGGGAGAGTGACTGGTAGAGCCTCTAAAGCGTAAATCACTAAACTTTTCTAAACAATTTCCATTTTCAGCCTGCATTTTTATTCTGATGTGGACGAGGTGGTGTGGTGGCTTGCTGCGTCATGGATCAGTGTTTGTCTGGCGGTAAATTCATTAAAAATAGTGTAGGCTGCTGGCAGGTTCACGTGGGGTTGGATTGAATGTGGGTTGATGCTCTTCTGTTTTGAGTCTTGAGAAATGGGAAAGGACCATTGTGGAGAGTATGTGGCAAAGGTCTATCTAGTTCCTTACTGATTTATTTTCATTTCTTTCTAGCTGATAAAGATAAATAAATAAGCACATTTGCAATATCCTGGGTTCTTTTTGTTTAAGTGTGTTTTGGGTTAATCTTTACCATTGTGTAGGATACGAACAAAAATAAAATGTGTTTCTTCTGGTGCTGCGCCTTATATACAAAACTTCACTGGAGATGGGAATTTTCTGTGTTCGTGTAGGTATGTATGTTGTATGTATGTATGTATGTATGTATGTATGTATGTATGTGTTGTCTATCCGTTTTTCTCTCTCTTCGTTAGTCTTCTTACCTATGAGTCTAATAACCTATTTGTGTATCTGTCTATCCAGTTTTCAACCTATCCATCTTTCAGACTTAACATTTACGATATTTCCCTTCCATATGTATTTCTTCATTTCCATCCCTCATCTAATCCTGCCACTGTAGCATCATATCTTCGCCTGCCTCTTCTATCACTCAGAGTTACGCTCACTGACATACTACAGGCTCCGGAACTCCATTAGGGTAACGGCTAACTCATGCATATAATCTCCATTCATCTTATTTTCACTACCATCTTTTTCTGTTCCAGCTCACTTTTTTAGTATATTTCCTCCGTGAAACATTGTAGCAGTGACCAAAATATCTGTTGCGCTGTCGGTTTCCTTTGCATTCCTTGGTATTTTTTATTTTTTACCACAAATCCCATCAACGTCACCTTTCATCTCTCATTCACTTAATTGGAAACTCTATCTTTAATCTATTTGATAACTATTTTTTCTGGTATTTGTATTCAAGTACGTTTACACAGGAATGAACGCTCTACATCTTCTCCTTTCACCCTCTCTTTCTCTCTTGTCTTATCGCGATTTCGCTCTTATCTCATGCTATATGTATTTGTGGATCTTAGTTCGTCGTGTTGCGTTTGGTGAAAAATAATCATCTTTTTGGTGGTGGTATTTAATGAACAAAGGTTGGTATGCGATTCAAAAGGAATTTTTTATGTGTGTTATGTTTATGTATATATGTCGATGTGTATGTATGTATGTGTGGATGGACGTAATTGGATGTAACCATAGAATACATGCTAAAGGGAAACAACTGAATATTCTGTTTTTATTTCAAGGTTGCATTTTAACACGCGCAAACACACACACACACACACACACACACACACACACACACACACACACACACACACACACACACACACACACACACACACACACTTGACTGTACAGTAACTATCCTTCTATATTTCCTCTCCACCTTTGTACATCGGCTGCTCTCACTGCAAATAGTGGCAATGCAAACAATAGTGCAAACACACGGACAACCTTGAAAACTATTCACGTGTGCAAAGAAAGTAAATTCTTTATGTTATAGTGCTATATTATCTTGTTACGGCACCAGGTCCCAGTTATTTAATAAATCAATAAATTTTACTTTCATACCAGACCTTTCCTCCTCGAAAATACCACTCTCTCCAGCATAATAAAAATAACATACTACTCACAGCGTCATAAATCTGTTTAATTCAGTATCATATTAAGAATAATAACACTTGTCACTCCTTCACTTCAAGTATCTCATTACATAATTTGCTCAGTTCCTTTTATACAGCTTCCTCTCAACAATAATATGATTTAGTGTCATTCATTACTCCTCGTCATTTTGCTCAATGTATTTTTGTGTACTCTGGTCTCTGGTGAGCTTTAAATAGGTCATGTAAAAGGCGAGGCATGAATTCACTAATAATTTTCAGTCTTACTACTGCTTGATAAACTGTACATGCATTTTCATTGCCTTTTTTCTGACTTTTCTTCTCTAATGTATAATAATCTGTAGTTTCCGTGCAGTGTCTTGGGAGTCGCTTTATCTAAGACGCTGTCTTTCACAAGTCAGACAACTGTGTGGATTGCGGTGGCTCGAAAACACAGAATGAAGCGAATGTTGATTTCTGTTCCTTTACTTATTTGTGGCTTTCTTGTTTTGTTTTCTGTGTTACTTAAGTAAGGCTGCCACTTTACTTCTTCTTGTATTGCTTGGACAAGTGTGTGGAGTGAAGTGGAAAATAAACAGAAACTGCAAACTCGAAGAACTTTCTGAAGAGGAGCTATTTGAAACGCGAGATGATTAAAGATCTGATTTTTCCCATGTTACATCACCACCATAATACATTCTGTAATATTCCTGTCTGCTAAGTGAAGACAGGGCGGGGAGAACACGAGATTAAGAAGGGAAATAAGAGGCTTTGCTTGAGTTTCCAGGACTTGATTTTTACTCTGATGTAACATAATGATAAGACTCATCTGAAGCTTATTTCACTATCTGGATGCTTTCTCTTCTTTACTCAATGAAAAGAAAAATGTTTTCTTTCCATTTCTCTATTCACTGTTCATTTGTATATAACTGGCAATCATTCGTATTTACATGATTTTTTCTCTTTTTCTTACTGATTGATTCAGTTACCGCTCCATGAATAATGAATATCCTACTTAATTCTTCAAAATGATTGCTGTTGTTTACTTTCAGCGTGATTAACGTTGTTATGCGTCCATTTTTTCTCGTTGTCTCTCTGTCTTCTTCCTGTCTTTCTCGTGTTTCTCCTTTCCCTCCCTTTGTCTTCCCTGGTGCTTCTGTATCATTTCGCGTTGGTGATTCCGTGTTCCTTGTTCTGACTAAACTGCTGCGGAGAAAGGAGAACACACTTGTGTCTTCTCAGTGATTGCATTCGTGTTATTCTTCATTGTGTTGTCTTGTTTTTATATATTTTACTTGATACACACTCGTGCACACATGAATAAACACGCTCTCTCTCTCTCTCTCTCTCTCTCTCTCTCTCTCTCTCTCTCTCTCTCTCTCTCTCTCTCTCTCTCTCTCTCTCTCTCTCTCTCTCTCTCTCTCAGATACACACAAACATAAAAGATATGTATCTACATATGTATATTTCTCTAAGATTCCAACTGAAGTTGGTTTAGGTTCATCCCTTCCTTCATATTTTTGGTTTCTAGTTTTACGAGGTAGTATAAATATTTTACTTCTGGCTTAAGGGATTTGTACATGTTTCTCCTTTTACAGGAATTTTTGGTTGAAATTTTAAAGGTTGGTGATTTTATCTTTGAATTGCACCTTCTCTATTTTCTTCCTCATCTGCCAAGGAAAGTGATTTAGAATAAAAGAAAAATGATCTTTACTGAAGTGATCATATCTTTCGATATTCTCTCACAATGATTTCGCCACACTTCTTCCTGAAGATAGGCTGACCCATTTTACAATTTTGAGTTTCTGTCAGTTGTTTGAAGTGCTATTTAGGCAGTTTTTGTCTCATCGTCTTCTATAATTGCTGTCTTTCTGAAGCTAATTACATTATTATTCTCTGCTCGACATCAAAGTCTCGTGAAAATTTGATCATGCTTCCGATTATTACCTTAATTATTACTCACTTTTCTCGAGGTATTTCTCACAAGCAGTGGAAAAATTCTTTATGAGCCAACCCAAATCCTTACTGCTTCCTACTTGTTATTTATCTGCATTATTGACACCTTTTAATTAATATTCAAATAAGATGCTCTTCACAAACACTTGCCTAAATCAACTCGTTGCAGCCACCAGCCCAGTTCCCTTAAACGAAATAGAACAAAAATCTTCATGAGGTAAACTAATTCCTAACAGTTTCCCCTTTGTACTTATCATTATTCACCATAACGCTCATTCATAACTTATCCACCAACAAACTGTTCATTTCAAACAGTTGTTGAAATAATCGTACATATAATTCTACAGCAAACCTTCCTCCCTCAATCACCTGTCACCGGGTTGCCGTGGTGTCCATCAGCGAAAACGCCTGAACCAACCCTTTCCTGCAACCGCTCTTCATTTTAGCATTACTGAGACGAAGCCATATGTTGGGTGTCCTTGGTGGCAGGAAGGAGGGTTGTGATAAGGCGCACCAGGAGTGTATGTGGCCGTGATGGTGAAACCTGCAAACTTAATTGATCATGGAGGGGTTGGTGAGGTGTGAAGAGGAGAGTGAGAGGCGTTTTTTTGCTATTCTAAAGGTTGGGAGGTCATAGTACTGTCTGGGTGCCATTTGCATACGTAGCTCGCCACACATCTACAAGCTATGACTTTCAATTTCTAGTACAATCTGTTTTTTTTTGCTACGTTGACATACTGTACGAACATTTTTTGTATTGTCTATTTTATACTATCAGTCTTACATGTAGTTTTTATTTTTTACTTTGATTGGCCTTGAACTTTTGAAATGAGTATTGTATATTTTTGTTCTTACATGGATCTAAAAGGAAATTACATACATACATTAAATACATCACCCCTTACCATACTTTTAATACTCACACGTTATCCTTTCTTACGATTTTCACGTTACCTCCAACATATACACACTGACAATACTCCCTATACTACGTATCGGAGTTTTTGCTTCCTTCCTCCTCCAAATCCTTTTTAATCCTTTCAGCCTTCCTCTCCTCACAGTTTCGAGCCTTCCTCTTCTCTCCCTCCTCAGTTGTGAAGGTCCTTCGTTACACTTTGCTCCTGAATCACACCTGACTCTTCACTGACACACCAGCAATCGGGAATCTTGTCGACAAATTATTATACTTCTACACACTTCGGTATCTAAATCAGTGTGGGTGGGTACTTGCATACAAAATAGCATAGAAATGTAGCGAGCGCCGCCCTGCCAACTATAGTCTGCATCAGGTACTTTGTGTTGCTGTCTCCGTTGGTAATTAATAGTTCAGTCACTGTCAAGGCACGTGGCGTAAAGGACATGATTATTAGCATTATGAAACGCGTTGAGCTCCCACAAAAAAAATGTCTTCAAGGGCCATGCAGAGGATTCTATTGATGTTTTCCTCATTGATGGTCTGCATTCTTATCAGATATCACTACAATCACTAAATACTCGTTAGAAAATCTCAATATAACTAACACGAGCTAAGACATTATTATGATAATTTTGTTCCTTGTGTCTACTATGTGTGCAATAGAAAGCGAACAAAGAGGAGGAGCGAAGTGATTGTATTCTCTTCTACATATATCTTCGTAACGATGAGGCAATAACAACAACAGTGATGATAATGATAATTCAAAGATGTATTTCAGGAGGCAAATACAGCAAAATTTTCGTTCTAGACAAACAGAATGTGTAAATAGATTAAATTTATCTTCAAAAGTTGAATGAAGCTTGAGGAATATTGATGTAACGAACAAATTTAAGGCAAGGAGTGATGTGCAATTTGAGTTAATCTTAAGGGAACAAAGAGGAAATAAAGAAAACAAGAAACGATGTAAAGTATCCTTCAGAGAGAGAGAGAGAGAGAGGGAGAGAGAGAGTTGTGAAATATTTACTCCTATGGAGACAATGACATGTGTGCCTCACCAGTACATAATTAACGCTTCTGTGCTGGCTCTGTTGTCTGTCCCTGATTAGCTTGACATCATTAGTTGTATGTATTGCTTGCTCGCTCTCTGTTTACTTCCCTGTGTGTGTGTGTGTGTGTGTGTGTGTGTGTGTGTGTGTGTGTGTGTGTGTGCATTCATGTGTCTGTGTCTGTTTATCTGTCTATCTCTTTTTCCGGTGCATGTTTCTGTCTGTCATTTTAAGAGCACACCTTGTGAACAAATATTTTACATAAAACATTTAGAAACGCGTCTTAACGATACTCCTTTTTGGGAAGTTATTTAAGGACTCACCTAAGAACAGTTTTTTTTTGTACTCACCACATTGAGAATCTCTCTCTCTCTCTCTCTCTCTCTCTCTCTCTCTCTCTCTCTCTCTCTCTCTCTCTCT
>CM035199.1:16817507-16830461 GCA_020233015.1 Callinectes sapidus | reverse complement strand
GAAGTTGTTAGCCGCGTGTGTTGTTTGCGTGGTACAGCCTCGCCGCAAGCCTCGGGATCGGCCTCCGTCGTGAGTGTAGCGACGCTTGATGGTGGCAGCCGAGTTCCCCCGTTGTTGCAGCAGTGCACGTCACCCATGCGGGGCGGGGTGCCTGGCGCTGCCGGGCGGCGCGTCAGGGAGACGTAGTGAGGTGGTGACCATGTCGGTGGTGTGCTGGCCGTGTAGCACTTCCCGGCCCTTGCACCGCGCCACCATATTACCCTGACATAAAGTGATCCCGTCAAACGGCACTTACCTCCAGTGTAATATCTCCAGCCGTACCCACCACCCTTCACTTACGACTTTCTTACAAACAGCATAAAGGTGAAATTCAATTACGTGGCGGGATGAGGGTGGCGGCGCGAGGAACGCAGGCCTGCTGAGACCCTGTGGGCTGGCGAGCCAAGGTCTGTTGTTGCATGTTAAGCAGACTGGCCCGGGCCACTGTGGCGCGTGGGGGATTAAAGCGTGGTAATGTCTGGTGTGTGGTCGTTAAGACGTGGTTTATGAGCCCCGACTTTATTTTCATATCGACCATCAAGTGGAGCGGATCAGTGGTGCCACTGCAAGTCTACACTGTGGCACTGTACCGGCCTGAAAATCCTTGGAAGGAGGCGCTCTCAACCCCCGCACCTCCCGGCCACTGGAGCTCGGGTGGAGAGGAGTCGAGTGCCTGGGATGGAAGAGGAGTAGGGAGCCAGAATTGCTGGTGGGAAGGGAAGCAGGAGTTGGAGAAGGAAAAGCAAGAGGAGGAGGAGGAGGAGGAGGAAGACTAGAGAGCAGAGCGAGTGAGCAGCACCACGGGAGAAGTAGGATATTAGGGAGCTGGCGGTACCAGGGACTGAGACGAGGAGTGGAGGAAGCCAGCGGCATCAGGAGGAAACAGATGCCGCTACGGATTAGACTCCCGAGCTGCGTTATGTACACTAAAGGGAAGAAGCTGTTTGTCGCCCTGCAAGGGAGCAGCGGCGGCTCTGTGGCGGAGCTTTGCTTAGTGGTAAGGGGAAGGCAGTGTTTGAGGCGGTGTTAATCACCTCAGGCGGGGTCAAGGACGGCAGGAAGATGGGTAATTGTTTGTACGGAAGAAGGGTAGTAGAGATGTTGGGGCAGAGCGATGGGGGAGAGGATTGATTTCATCCTCACAAGTTCGCAGGGTAGGAAGAGGTGTGCGGGAGGGAATGAGGTGCCTCGGTGATGATAAGGTAATTCACAAAGCGAAAACAGACACGCACAAGGACTGCGGCGGCACTGAGCCAGGCTGAGTCCAGCTGATTCTTGACGTTTGCTCGATAATCAGCTCAGGCGTGAGTGAGGTTAGAGCTGAGCTTTGGGGGGGGGGGGGGCTGCTGCTGCTGCTGCTGCTGCCAGGTGAGGAATCACGTTCAATCCTCTTTATGTTCTGGGAGTTGCTTCAGTCTCAGCTTCAGCGTGACCTGCCCTGCCCTGCCAGTGAGTGACAAGCTTCAGTGTCGCATCACATTATCTGCCCATCAGCTGAAGTGCGGCTGATAGTTTTGTTGTTAGTGTTGCTAATTGTGGGATGCGGCTGGTGATTGGTAGGGGTATGATGGATCTTGGCGCCCAGCGTAATGCAGCAGCGAGCTCCACGGCACAGTCAGTGTACAGGCACAGGCGCCAGCTGAACGAAGAGGCATATGCATTCTGTCTTAACTGGAAGAGCGAGTGCCATAACTAGTCTTTGTGAGAGTGATGGTGATGTGTGTGTGTGTGTGTGTGTGTGTGTGTGTGTGTGTGTGTGTGAAGTTTCTGTCCATTGAATGATGACGTGCAAACTTTCCATGCTGACAAACAATATTAGAAATTAACCTGGATCAGTATAAGTAATTCGACAAAGAAAACATCCAATCATAATGAGTATTAGTGTGTGGAAAGGTAGGCCACGGTGTAGCCATGGCCTCTGCGTGACACTGGCGTGGTGGCGTCTGGCGGTGAAGGGGAAGAGAGCTAATGAACCTCCGTGAACCAGATGACGGCTTGTTTTAGAGAACCTCTCGCGGTGTCCAGCCATCTGCAACATGTAGCGGCGGCTGTATCATGAACCAAGATTCTTTTTACCCCGAATTAAATTACGGTCTGATTTTATAACTCACATTTCGCCGCGGTGTGCCTGGCGAGTCGTATAGAGCCGTTTTCACTCAGCTCTGGCAAACGCTTCTCTGTCAGGCGATGGTACGAAAGGTGGGGGGGGGGGGATAGCCTACATACTGCTATGTTTATTCGTTTTGTATCCAGAATCAGGCTCAGAGGTAACTCTGTACTGATAAATGAGGAACTGTGCCACGTCGAGAGAGAGAGAGAGAGAGAGAGAGAGAGAGAGAGAGAGAGAGAGAGAGAGAGAGAGAGAGAGAGAGAGAGAGAGAGAGAGAGAGAGAGTCTTAGATAGTGTACATTATTTGTTTTCAAAGTAAGCAATAGCGAGGGTTGTATGTGTGGAGAGAGATCTTTATTTGTGTTTTGTGGAAAAAATGGTACACTTAATTAGTTATTCTCGGCGTCAGATCTCTGTAATCAAAATATATTTAGGTCGCTCATTTAATAGCCGGAAAAAAGCCTGCTCGTGTGTTTGTTAATGTTGCTCATAACTCTACTCATTACGCTTAATGTAATAATGTGGCATTTGTTGGTGTATTGTGTGACGTAACCTTGCGCACTCTTGACGCGGCTTGGAACAACGAAGAGACAACAAGGTGGAGGAAATGTCTGTCTGTGTGCGTGTGTGTTGGGGAAGGGGGGGGGAGGGCAGGGTTAGTGTACGAGTGAATGTATACACCGGTATGCACATTGCTTTCGTCTTTGTATTGCATGTCTGTAATTAAATAATAGGAAAAAAGTATCACGTCTCCCTGATGTCACATGTGTCACAATCCTAAGAGATTCCGTCATCATTAGGGAGCCAAGAGTCATTGTTTCTGTTTGGTTCTCTTGTCGTAAGGTGATGTGTTCCTCGACTTGACAGTGAACGTAGTTAATTCCTCTGTTACGTGCTTTGTAAGGCAAACTAGCTGTCAGTTGGGTCAGTCTGCTCTCACCACCTTTCTTTCGTGTCTAACCTTTGTGACTGACGAGTGTGGAGCAACCAATGTGTCCGTACCCATACAGTAAATCCAGTGGTTCCCAGTCGTCAGCTGAGCACGAGTCAGCGAACAGGTGATTAGCTAGAATCCATCAACTTGGCATAATACAGATTGCCTGGAGGAAGGCTTCCAGTCATAATAGTACTGCGCGGCAGACAGGGGAGCTGTTGATTGATACTCTGTTGATAACGGTAATAGCATTGCGAGCCACCACGTCCTCCGACACTCATTAACACGGACTGTTTCTGGAAGACCAGTTACTTTTCACTGGTAAAAAAAAAAAAAAAAAAAAAAAAAAAAAAAAAAAAAAAAAAAAAAAAAAAACGTAAGTATCTTGATGCCTGTAAAGACTGGCCAGGTGAATTCGCACGAAGGATGACTGGAGAGTGCAAGAAGTCAAAGGAAACACTCGATAGGACAAGAAACAGGAACTGCGATCGCAAAGTGTAGATAGAGTTGAGTGACGAAATCGGCTTTGCTACTCACATTGTTGGTAATCAGCTGGAAATGATCGTCCTTGCTATAGCTGAGAGAGGGTACGAAGCAGGAGCCTTACTGGCAGCCTGCCTCTGCTGAAGGGTGCTTATAAAACGTTTAATAAGCCATTAATTGCGATGGGCGGGGAGCGGAAAGAACAAGGTGAGACTTTGGTCGAGGAACTTCATGCCTTTGGTCTCCGCCGCAGGAAAACTAATCTGTCTGTGGGAGGAAGGAGAGGCGCTCTTGATGCAGTGTCCCAGTGGGAAGGAAGCGGCCCGAGGCTGACAAGTGAGGGAAGCGGCGGGAGGCAGAACAGCCAGTGAACACCTTGATAGGCAAGCATGAGAACAATCTGAGAGACGGGGCGTAGCGGAACAGTTACGATGAACACCCGAGAGTAGTAAGTGGATGACGGAGCCTACGGCTTACTCGTGAAAAATTACTTCTTTGTGGTTTAGAACTCCCGCTACTTCCTCTCTCTCTCTCCTTCCCTCCCTCCCTCCCTCCCTCCCTCCCTCCCTCCCTCCCTTCCTCCATCTCTATCACCCCTCCCTCCATTCCTCCTCTTCCCTCACCATCCCCCCGTCACACCCATCAGCTGGGCGAGGCTTGGCTACTCCCCATCTCTCAGTCATCTTCCTCAGTAGCGGTACATGTTGGATTGGTGCAGTTTGGCGCTAGGACACCGCACTAACTTGGATGGGCTCCCTTCCAATATACATTACCAACCTGGTAACCCCCCTCCCCCCTCCCACTCTCTCTCTCTCTCTCTCTCTCTCTCTCTCTCTCTCTCTCTCTCTCTCTCTCTCTCTCTCTCTCTCTCTCTCTCTCTCTCTCTCTCTCTCTTTCACACACACACACACACACACAGACACACACACACACACACTGAGATGAGAAGCGAGGTAGCTGTGGGCCTCCCAGCCTCCCAGTAGTAGTAGTAGTACGAGGGCGAGGGAGAGAGGGACAGGTATCATGTTTTACCTTCGCCAGACATGTCCTGAGCCGAGGGATTGGTGGAGGTGAGTGCAGGTCAGCCTTTGACACTGTAAACAGCGGGCGTGAGGTGATGGCTTTTCTCCTGCATCCCCCCTGAAGGTGGCTGAGGTGGTGGGGCTGGTGGCATGCATCCCACGTGGTGCTGTCTGGCACCCCCGGCAGCAGCAGCAGCAGCTTCCTTCAACAGGCCTGCTGTGCCGACCACCTTCAACACCACCAAGTCAACATCGTGATAAGCTCTTCGCTATCACCAAAACTTGGTACAGTTTGTGAAGTAGAATCGTTGGTAATAAATAAAATCTATGATTAGAAGGCAAGATACCTCCCCCGTGAGGCAAGAATGGACTCGACCGCCACCAATCCCACCACGCCGTGCCTCAGTGTTGTCCAGGACACCGGAGGGAGTGGAATTGCGCTCAGCTCAGCAGCGTATCTTGTCTGCGTGGCTGGCTGGGCTCAGCGTTGTGCTGGTGTGTCTGCCAGTTATATATCTTGGCACTGTGCAGGAGGTATAAGAAGAGTGCCTTCACACCTAGTGGGCAGTGTTTAGTGTAGTGATGGTGAAGGGATAGTGAATTGCTATGTACGATTGTGCGAGCGGCGGAGCCCCCCTTACAAGCGACGCGTCGAAACCTCACGACGACGCTAACCGCCACCACAGGAGGAGCACCGACTTGGTCACGGCCCATCAGGAGCACGCTCAGGCCCTCGACCTCAACATGAACTCTGGATACTCTCTCTACTCTCAGGTAGGGCGGCGCGGGTCAGCTGTGTTGGGCGAGTGGGAGGGAGGGAGGGAGGCGCGGCCGGGTGCACGCGGCTCCCTTGCCTCTCCGTGCTGCTCATCTGAACGCAGCATCTCCTGATGTGAGATGCTGCCTTCTCAGGATTGTGGTTGCTTGTGTGTGTGTCTTTCCATTGGTTAGAAGTGAGGGCCGATAGGAGCAATGGGATGGGGAGTGCTCACCTGTTGTAAAGGCTATTTTGGCGGTGAAGTAAACACAGTATGCTACGGAAGAGAGTTAGTCACACCTCCGGATAGTCATTGGCAGGACCTTCTTATGTTAGTCAGCAGGCCTGCTCACTGCTAACAGTAAGCAGTACAGGCTGTGTCCAGCGAGGGACATTGATGCGACAGTCGTAGTAATAAATACAAAAGTCATTAAGGGAACTTCTTAAGTGTGCAATGTTTACTTACAGACCAAACACACACACACACACACACACACACACACACACACACACACACACACACACACACACACACACACACACACACACACACACACAAAGCCTTTACAAACACGCACCAACAATCATCGTGACTGCAAACAAACTTAAATAAATAGTTGTCTTGCGTGCATAGCGATGACACAGTGAATGAGTGAGCGAGCGAGCGAGAGAGTCCGAAAGACAAAGAGGGATGAGTAACATATGGAGGGGCGACACACACACACACACACACACACACACGTAAAAAAGACGTCAATCCTAATCACATACAATTGCCTCCGAAGGGAACGAACGAAACCGACGAACGAACGAACGAGCGAACAGACTAAGTAACGAAACGAACGAATTTTTCCCATCATTCTTCATCCCGTTTCGTGCTGTTGTTGTCGAATAAACGCCGAGAACGTGCACCCTTCCATACATCACCCTGACAGTCATTTCACCCCTTTTCCCCTTCCTCTTTCCCCTTCCTCCTTTCCCCCTCTCCTCTTTATTCATCCAATCCCCCTCTTCCCTTCTCTTCCTGCTGGACATGCCTCTACACTCTCTTTCTCCCTGTACACACCAACCCCTCTCCACAACATCTCTCTATACCCTTCTTCCCCTTTCCCACTCTCTCATGCCCTTCCCATCATCCTTCCACCTCCACTATACCCATTCCTAAAACCCTTTCCTCTCTCCAAGTACATTCATTCCCGTTCCTCATAAACCTGTCCAATCCTCATTTCTTTTCTTGCCTCTTTTTTTGGGACACCCGTTACTGGTTCCCATACTCTCTTTCAATTCCCCAACACACTTTCCCATCTCACCTCCACTCCGCTACCAAACTTGCCTTCCTTTCTGGCGAGACACTTTTATGAAGGCCGGGAAGGAAGGAGCTGACTCCAGCAACGCGAGTGTACAGTATACAAAGTCAACAACAAATAAATAACAAGTGTATAACAAGTACATCACTCCGTTGGACCAAGTACGAGACAGTATTAAGAGACTCACATAAATCTCAAAGCCCTCATAAGTCTTGCCTTCCCACACACACACACACACACACACAGAGAGAGAGAGAGAGAGAGAGAGAGAGAGAGAGAGAGTCAGATTGGGTGTTCCCTTTGGTCCAGAACATGAGTGATACGCGTCCAGTGATAACTCGTGATTCATTCGTCATTCAGATCAATTACGTCATCGACACATGGCCTACCACCACCTGGGAGAGAGAGAGAGAGAGAGAGAGAGAGAGAGAGAGAGAGAGAGAGAACACCAAACAAGCAAGTGGTAAAAAGGAAATTATAAACTGTACCAAAAAAAAAAAAAAAAGATCAATAAGAATAATCGTAAAACAGAAAACAAATAATTAAAAAAAAAAAAAAATGGAAATATTTACTCTTAAGAACAATTCACAACTTTATTCTCGATCGGAATCGTGATACACCAGCATTGCATCAGACATCCCTAGCGAAAAGAAAACGGAAATTTGCAAGAAACAGAGAATGGGAAGTGTATTGCGGCAGAAGATGGGGGTCAGGCTGGTGATCAATACTTAGAGGAGGAGGAGGAGGAGGAGGAGGAGGAGGAGGAGGAGGGAAGGAGGAGGAGGAAGAGTAGAGGAGGAGTAAAAGGAGTACGTTATAGCATAGTAGCAGTAGTAGTAGTAGTAGTAGTAGTAGTAGTAGTAGTAGTAGTAGTAGTAGTAGTAGTAGTAGTAGTAGTTGATGCTGCTGTTGTTGTTGTTGTTTTAGCAGTTAGTAGTTGGAGGTAACAAAGAACAAGAAAAGACAAAGTTAACGCACAGATTTCTGAATATGCAGAGAGAGAGAGAGAGAGAGAGAGAGAGAGAGAGAGAGAGAGAGAGAGAGAGAGAGAGAGAGAGAGAGAGAGAGAGAGAGAGAGAGAGAGGGTGTGTGTGTGTGTGTGTGTGTGTGTGTGTGTGTGTAATGCCGCCCCTACCTCTTCGTCAGGAGACGCTAATTAACACAAAACAAACTATGCTTCAGTTGTCCCGCTTTGTCGCCTTGATTTCCTCGCCGGGAGAGAGAGAGAGAGAGAGAGAGAGAGAGAGAGAGAGAGAGAGAGAGAGAGAGAGAGAGAGAGAGAGAGAGAGAGAGAGAGAGAGAGAGAGAGAGAGAGAGAGAGAGAGAGAGAGAGAGAGAGAGAGCGGATTACAAATATTCGCTACGCAACAAGGATTTAGCACAAAAAAAAGATAACGCACGATGTACGTAAAGATTACCTGTGTTTTCTTTGTCGCGTGCATGTGTGTGTGTGTGTGTGTGTGTGTGTGTGTGTGTGTGTGTGTGTGTGTGCGGGCGGTGCGTGTGTCAATACTGCGCGCCACATTACAAAGAAGCACGACACAAAACCGAATACGGGATAAAACTAGAAAATTACAGTTATGATAATAATAACCACACTTCTTCCCCACCCTCAAGTCAAGGGACGCGATCTGGGAAATAAAACATTCTTTTACCTTTTTTTTTTTTCATCGACAGGAGAGAAGATTTAATACGCACAAAAAAAGAGGGAAAAACAAAAATTAACACCCACTAATAATCGATGCCCGCAATATGTTTTCTATCATGTTATTATCACTTTCTCACTCACCTCCCTCTGTCATCCCCAGCAGGAGAGTCACGCCCTCCGCTCTCGTGTGTCTGCCGGTGAGGGGTGAGTGTCGCCTGTCTCCACCATTAACCCCAACCGGCGCCCACTGTAATGCCAAGGTGAAGATGACTAGTAGAGGGCTGTGAGCGGCTGTGATCGAAGCTTCTCCCTGTTTTATCAATCCTGAACACGCACGCACGCATACCTACACACACACACACACACCCACACACACACACACACACACACACACATATGAGTACATGTCATATACTATTCTCAGACTTATTAAAGTATGGTTACACAAATGCCATTACACACACACATACACACACACACACACACACACACACACACACACCCATCTCTTTCCACCAAAAATAACACTTTTCAAACTGCACACAAATTACATCCTAACTACAAAAACCCAAACAAATAACAAGAGAGAAAAAAAAACATACCAAAAAATGTGAATAAAATACAGCCAATCAAACCAAAACGAAAACAAACCAGGAAAAAAATAGATAATGAATAAAATGACAGAAAAACAAAGGGAGAACAACACAAAATCGCGGCCACAAACGACGCTTAGATGCCATCGCGGCGGATTAAGAGACAAGCGTACCTTTAATCAGGACATTTGTGCGTGATAGGACGCCCTTTCACCTGGACTCGCCTCACCTCACCGGGTCCAGCCGTCTCCTGCAGCTGCCCTTTAATACACAGGTGGATCACAGGTGAGGTCTGAACTGCTGCTCGATTAGGTACTGGAGGAGGAGGAGGTGGTGGAGGAGGAGGAGGAGGGGGAAGAGGAGGGAGTAATAGGTAGGAGAAGGGTATAAGGAAGATAAAAATAATCAGTTCGAGGTGCAGGAAGAGATGAAAGGATTAGTAAATGCGTGTTTGTGTGTGTGTGTGTGTGTGTGTGTGTGTGTGTGTGTGTGTGTGTGTGTGTGTGTGTGTGTGTGTGTGCGTGCGTGCGTGTGTGTGTGTGTGTGTGTGTGTGTGTGTGTGTGTGTGTGTGTGTTGCTGTGGCCTTGAGGATTATCACCATCAATAAATATTTTGACAGAGGCCAACACGATCCAAGCCTAAACAGGGGATCCAACACCACACCTCTTATCGGCTATCGGATCAAAGACTCCATATGCACCACCGCTTCTTGTTCTTATCCTCTCCTTAACCTTCTCGTTTTCTTTTCCTCCTCATGCACTATTCCTTTTTCCTCAGCGTTTTCTTACTCATCTGCTTCTCCTCCGTGTCCATTTTGCCTTTTTCTGACTCATATATTATACTTCCTCTCTCTTGTATTTTATTTTCTATTTGCATTTTTCATGATATCTAATATAATGTACCTTACTATTTATTTTATATTGTTGCCTCGATTTCCATATTATTCACGTTTAACTTTTTTTTTTTTTAGGGTTCTTCCTTTTTATCATCTTCCTTTTTTTTTTCTACCTGCCTACGCTTCCCTCGCATTCTTTCCTTCCCTCACTTCACATATTTTTCACATTCCAACATATTTCTACAATAGGGGTGCTGTGACCTTTATGACCCCTTGAATAATCACCCTTAACCCCATTCCTACACACACAGGCACGCTGGATATAAACACCTTCTTCCTGATTTTCGCCCATCTGTCTCCCTGAATTCAAATAATTAAAAAGATGGAGATAATAATTGGGAAAAAAAGCACGACATTTGTGAAAATATTAAAAAAGTCTCAACAAAAAAATAGCGCCCACATAACTTAAGAAAACAGATTAACACATAAAATCTAAAACAGAAAGCATGGGTATTTCAAGAGACAAAAGCTGAAGTTACATAAAAAGATTTATAATGAAAGAAGATAATGTAAAAGGCCACACATTTTGAATAGAATGCATTAATATGTAAAACTGAAAGAAAGCAAAGGTATCTTAGAGTTTACAATCCTTGAGAGAAAAACGAAAATTAAAAGGTTTTTTTCATTCTATAATAAAACAAAATATAAATAAAAATAACGGGCATTTCAAAGTAGACAGGACGTAAAAAATACATATGCATCAATAAAACTCAAGGGGAAAAGTGAATAGCTAGAAAAATATAAAACTGAAGAGAAAAAATCAAAAGAATTTTTAGAGACAAAACAGGAATAAATAAATAAATATAATCGAAGGGATAGAAAAAGAACATTTATTTAAAAGAGAAGCAAACTTGATATCATTACGAGGCTCGCGGATAATTACCATTCAAGCCTCACACTTTGCTCAATTAAGGCAATACGCCACCAAATTACAATATTCCAATACTATACATTAGCCTAAATGTCTTCACAAAATTCCATAATGACAAGGGATTCGACGCTATTAAAAAAGAGAATGCAGCGTTAACATTATTAATTTAGCGCAACAATTACATCACTTTATTTAAAAACCTGCTTGCTTTAATGGATGCAGGCCCGAAATATTCATTATGACAACCGTTCAATGCAAATTTGTTTTACCTTCCGTGAAGTTATCCTCTTTTCCTTATAAATCAGGGGGGACATTTTTATTCCTCGCCGCCGACCAGGACAAAGGAGTGACGAGGTACGCAGCGAGGGAAGGACAAAGGAAGGAAAGGCAGGGAAAATACATACATAATAATCAAAATAGTAATAATAACAATGATAATAATGATAATAATAATAATGATAATAATAATAATAACAATAATAATAATAATAATGATAATAATAATAATTATAATAATAATAATAATAATAATAATAATAATAATAATAATAATAATAATAATAATAATAATAATAATAATAATAATAATAATAATAAAAACAAAAATAACAACAATAAATGACGACAACAACAAAAGCCCTATTGATGAAATGTTATATAAACAGTATAGCTGAGATGTGGACGAAGGGAACGAAAAAAAAAATAGTGAAGACAGCAGTGGCTATAACAAAGAAAACATAAATATTTCACTGAAGAATGAATAAAATACCGTTGAGAAATACAAAATGCAAAAAGAAGGACAGGAAAATAATAAGAGCTGTATACAATAAATATGAGGGAAGGGAGAGGAGGCATAAGAGGGGAGGAATAAGGAGGAGGAGGAGGACGACGACGACAGCGACGACGACAAGGACGAGTATTGACAGGAGGCGGAAGCTGTCAATACGGCAAGCGCCAGGTGACGGGTGGTCAGGGATCGGCTGTCAAGAGGGCCAAGAATGCTGGAGGAAGTTTGACAAAGGCCAGCCGAGGTCAGAAGGGGCCGGGAGGGATGGAAGGAAGAAAACAAAGAGGGGGAGGCAAGGAGGGAAGACATCTAGACGTGGTGGATTGAGAAAGAACGGGAAGCGACCGTGAGCGGAGAAATGGGAAGAGAAAGACCGAATAAATAAATGACCGAACAGTGTGTCAAAAGGGAAGATGGAAAGCAGCGGGACTTGCATTGAGTGGTGCGGTAAGATCATCAGACAGGAAGAAACGCAGAGGAAAACCTGGAAAAAGAGTAACATGTGTAGTGAATATGAGGGAAAAAAATAAGTATAAATATTCACCAGCCACTCACCCCTTACCTTTTATTCCTTAAAATAGTTATACTTATGAAACACGTCGTTCATATACGATAGACGAGAAATCAGGAAAATACAGACAGGTAGTGAAGCTGGCACCAAAACACCAGTCCACTTTATACCACTTAACCTACATTCTCTGGCACTCACAGGAACTGGACGCCGCCACTGCTTTTAACTTCCCTTGACCTCGTTATCCTCGATATCCAGTGTTAAAGGAACGACACAAAGGAATCGCCAAAATAAGTAAGAAACATTATTGTAAAGACTGGCGGAGTTCAGACTTACTTCATGTGGATGATATCTAGTTCTGGCCGCCAGGTGTCTGCCACCAATCAGTGGACACACGTGCCGCCTTATGTCGCCACCACACGGGAGCTGAAATGTGGATACAAGCATTTGTTAATTTGATAAACAAAAAATCATACGTGGGATAGAGTGACATATTGGCACTGATTATCTTCTTTTCACACAACAAATCCTTTTTTTTTTTTCGTTTAACTATTCATCACATTTGCAGCGCTGCTCTTGAACGGGTTGTCCGCGAACGATAGTGCATCGTGTCAGAGAGTTTCGACAGACCACTACCAAACGACATAACTAATTACAAATTTCCTTTCACATTTCATGACTCGCGAGGAAAATTACATGATTATGCAAAATAACAGATTCCATATTATTTCTAAAGCCGAAGTGTAATTATCACCATTTGCATGAGTTATTCGAAAAGATATAGAGGACAAAGGAAACGCGAATAAGCATTTCCCATAAAAACAACATTGCAAATTAACAATTAAGCTTAAAATGGATATTGCATGTGACGTATTTTGAATAAATGGTAAGTACAGAGAAGTAGGTAGTAATGAAACACATAGATTCACTTTCTCTCTCTCTCTCTCTCTCTCTCTCTCTCTCTCTCTCTCTCTCTCTCTCTCTCTCTCTCTCTCT
>CM035199.1:16712085-16722390 GCA_020233015.1 Callinectes sapidus | reverse complement strand
AAATTCCAGAATCAAAGCCAAACTTCAGCAAACCAGCCATCTGTGCCACAGATTAAACACACACACACACACACACACACACACACACACACACACACACACACACACACACACACACACACACACACGATACTCGTAGATGGATGGATAGATTGCTAAAAAGAAAAGAAAAAAACATAAAATAGATTAAAAATATAGAAAACATTATGGTAAACTGACAAGATAGGTGGAAGAGAGAGAGAGAGAGAGAGAGAGAGAGAGAGAGAGAGAGAGAGAGAGAGAGAGAGAGAGAGAGAGGAGAGAGAGAGTTTATAAAAAGAAATATTCACCATATCGTGATACCGTTGTTTCATTTTTCATATTTCATTCCCAGCGTTCACTTTATGGTTACCGTTTTTTGTTGTACATATCCACTCTATTCTTTCTTTTTTTTTCCATTGAACCACAAACTTCACTATTTTCTGATATTCCTTTTGACAACAATCACAACATTCACGAACTTCTTTTTTTATTCCGTCTTATCTTCCAAGTCTTTGATGTATCTTTAGGATGCATGTAATATTATCCTTTTCTCGTCTTTTCCCTGGTGTCTTCATTTTCTGGTATCCGTATTCATCTTTTTCCTTCGCAGTTACCTTTTATCTCTCGGTTTCATGACATTGGAAAGCCAGAGCACGCTGTAGTAATCTCACTTTCTGGGAGATGTGGTGCGAAGTAGCCTGGAATCTTACATATTTTGGTGCCTAACAGATGCAGATGTGCGCAGTGGGTATCTGTGCACACACGATTGTTTCCAGGACTGTTGAAGATATACCAAGCTAAAATACATGCACACAGACACACAGACACCATTCATATTGTGGTCTTACAGTTATATAAAGAGAAGGAAAGAAAAAAAACATTCCTATAAGAACCATATCCTAAATAAGAAAATCAATACTGATAAAGGAGGAGGAGAACATTGGGTAAATCAAGGCACTAGACACATTTTGAAAGGAAAGAGAAAAAAACAAGAGAATAATGTGAAAGAGAACTATCATTGATTTTCTGCTGGATGTTCAGCCTGATTAAAATAGTTTTGGTATGAAATCCGAAGAGACGCATATCTTATTTCCATTGTGTATGCCCGAAATAGAATAGTTTTAGTAAGAAATAGAGTAACCCTCTGCCTTCACCGCCACTGTATTGTCGTCCGCCGCACTTTAAATTCCTTTGATATGCTGACGATCAAGTAAATAAATCTGCCGAAAACCTGTTACGCTCATTTTCTTCAAGTCTTGTTTTTATTCATCTTCTTTAACTTATACACAAAATACTACAATTTCGGTCAGAAGTATAATAACATTTCCTTGTGTGTGTGTGTGTGTGTGTGTGTGTAAGTAGGTAATTATGTAGACACGGGTACAGTCTAATATTAATAGTCTAACCCTGAAAAAAAATAGAACGAAACCAAACAATAAAAGATACATCGAGCCGTATGCTACAAAATCTGTTAAGTAATAGATTTTTTTTTCACACAAGAGGATTTGGGATTGAGGAAGGAGTTACGGACGGTGGAAGTAACAGCGGTGAACTTCTTGGATACACATGAAAACATTACCGCATGTAGTGTTCGGAACATTTAGAAATTGAACTTTCCTCCTGCCATGGCTTCCCTTCAGACTTCATGAAATATTCTGGTGCATGCATTGAGTACAATCCCCAAAGACGCCACTGCTAAGAATAGGAGTGATGGAGTGCGCTGGTAGACAAATAGACACAGTACGGTAACCACAGCTGGAATACGGGAGAATGCCATAAAGATATACATTTTTAAGTGACACACCAGCACTGAAAAGAATTACCTTCGTCTGCGTACTACAGATTTCCCAGCAGTACCCACGACAAAAGGTTTTGGTGGTTTGGCAAGCCATTGAAACCTTTAATAATATTCTTGATGAAAAGCGGAGGGGAATCTATAATATAAAAGGTATCGAGACATTAAAGAAAACCTATTATTAAGGATAACGCTGAAAATTAAGTGAGTTCGTATTTCAACAGTAGTTTGGTTAGGTTCGGTTGAATTAGATTAGGTTAAGTCCAGCCTCAAGAAGCTTACTCAATCGAATACCTTGCATATAATGACGGAGGAACGCCTTTAAGTAAATTTTGTCTTATTTTTTGCTTATACATGCACATAAATGTATCCATCTCTGGGTGTGTGTGTGGGGGGGGGGGGCAGTGAGTGCGGGTGTGGGTGTGGGTGTAGGCAAGATTGCAGGCAACAGAGCAAGCGAGGGAACTCTCATTCTTGTCTAAGAAGCGATAATAAGTTGCATCAAAACAAAGGAAATTTTCTTTACGAGTTGCTTATTAAAACGGCGACCCGAAGGTGAGGTAATTTTGACAGCGAAGAAGAGACCGAGGAGAAGGAGAGGAGAGGAGAAGAGAGGAGGGTGAGATAAATGAGTGGAGGAAAGTAATGAGAGTGTGATAGATTAAAGGAAGATAACAAAGAGATGAGAGAGAGAGAGAGAGAGAGAGAGAGAGAGAGAGAGAGAGAGAGAGAGAGAGAGAGAGAGAGAGAGAGAGAGAGAGAGAGAGAGAGAGGGAGAGAGAGAGAGAGAGAGAGAGAGAGAGAGAGAGAGAGAGAGAGAGAGAGAGAGAGAGAGAGAGAGAGAGAGAGAGAGAGAGAGAGAGAGAGTATGTGTGTGTGTTTAGCATTAGGAGTTGATTTCAGAAGCAAAACTTAATATATTTCTTGTTTTTCTTCTTCCTTGCCTTTCTCTACGCACAAAAGTTTTCGATATTCTATCACGTACACAAGACAAAAAGGTTTCGATCTTAGCCGTCTTCTTACTATTGAAGGACTGTTATTAAAAGGCCCAGTGAAGAACGTTACCTTCTGTGTAGTGACTCCTCCATGTCATCTATCATACATTGACAGTCATACTTTATTCTCTCTCTCTCTCTCTCTCTCTCTCTCTCTCTCTCTCTCTCTCTCTCTCTCTCTCTCTCTCTCTCTCTCTCTCTCTCTCTTCTCCAAGTACTCACCAGCACCACCCGCTGCCACCAGCAGGACGATAGAGGCCGCCTGGGACAGCACCGTGAGGTGACGTGTCCGAGAAGGCATCGCGGATGTACTATAGCCTTGCTAGCACGAGCCGTGAGTCGAGCACTGCACTCCGGCACTACCCCCGCCACCCCGCCTTGGCATGGTGCCGTTGAACTGTCATCAACCGTTGGCCAACAAGTTTTCTTAACCAGTTTTCCTTTTGTTGTGTCTTACGACAAGATTATCGAATGAATTATCAAGCAAGGTCAGGATTGGCCAGTTGTGTGGGGACAAATGCCGAGGAAGCCAGGTGGCAGGATGGAACAGTGGTAGGACGGCAGGTGTGAGATGCGAGGCTGCCAAGTTGGAACACGAGCGCGCGTCACCAGTGGCGGAGGAGGCAGCCTTCCACGCGCGGCTCTCGGGGCGACTAGATCAACAGGCAGCAGAACCCCGCTGACCCGTCCCGCGCCTGCCTACTGACCCAGCCTCCGCCTGCTGTTGACCCGCCACCGCCTGCACATCTCGCCTTTTCGACGCTGGGAACGCGTCTAGGTAGAAATATATGATTAGACTGGTTGGAGTATATTGATAATCACAACTCTAATATCTTCATTGTTTCTGGTATCTGTCATTACCACTATTCATATTCTATGCCCACAGCAGCATTCTGTAACGATTCTTTACAATTATTTATCATCTGTGTTCTTGTGTAAAAGGTTGTTCAGTCTGGCTATCGCCAGCAGATTCAGTAAATGTTATTTGTTGTAACTCACCATCTCCAGACCCATATCACCAAGAAACTAATCTGGATCACTCAAACCAGTATGAATCCAGATCAAGATAGAACACAGCCTGCATTGCTGAAACTAATCACGGTAAAGAGAAGGCCCCTCTTGAACGGCACGCAGATCTCATCTCGGCAGCTGTGGGTAGAGCCTTCCATCAACGCTGCCGTTGATCTTTACACCCACTGGACAAAAACAGGTCCTGGAAAGAGAAAAAGGCAAGAGCTATCTCATCCGTTGGTTCATTCCATGGACTCACGGGTCAAAGCACATCGGAATAAAACCTGATGACCACATCTGCCGCAAAGAAGTCAATAGAACAAAGGAAAGGAATTGTAATAGATCCGTAATAAAGCCCGAAAATAACACACATCTTCTCACCTGCAATAGAGATGACACACAAAAAGCTGGAGCAGTAAGAAGGCGGACAGATTTGTGATAAAAACTGCGACACACGAAGGGGACTGACACGCCAAGTAAAATCTCGGGAGACGAGTCCAAAGTCAATGCCAGAATCAGACTTTGAGCCGTCAATAAATAGCAGGTGTGCTGCTCGCGCGATGGGATGAATGGTCACTGGAGAGAAGGAGGAAGAGAAAAGGAGGAAGAAATAGAAAATGAAAGGGAAAAAGTTCATGATGCTGATTTTAATTATCATGGATCTTTAAATTATTACTATCTTAGTGCATTGACTAGCAAGATGATAGATAATGGTCTCCATTATAAAAAGTACTATTATTTTTGTAGATTACCCGCACAACAATGACGAATACAAATATCGTAGTGAGATGGCTGACTACAGGTAGGCCACAAGTAATAAAATTACAAACAAAAAAATGAATGGTAAAAAAAAGGTCCATTTTGAGTCACAAAGGCATTAGATATCCTCCTAGCGTCTCTGTTGTATTGTGGGTGATAAGAGCGTAAATTCAATATACTGCACTCCATGAACTCGATAAACCGAAATGTTCCCAGCGCAGTCTGTGGCTGTACTTGGTAAAGTGCTGTTTGTAAGCAGCTGCTGCTTGTTATTCCCTTCGCGGCAGGAAGGACGAGAGGAAGGACGAGAGTGGCACATCGTATCCCGCCACTGTTTGGATGGACTCGTGTCTGGCTGAAGTGCTACTTTGTCATTTGTTTTTAAGATAATGGTATTATGAATATAAACATTCCCAACCCCTCCCACAATATCCTATAAATCTTAGGTAAAGAGATAAAGTGACAAAAACACTTACTTGGGCAAACAAAATATGATAAGGAGGATTAAGGTATGATCTATTAACCAGAGGCAACAAGTAGGTATAATATTAAGAAAAGTAGTAATAATATTTAAAATAGCAGCGAATCTCGTGTCAGAGTTGAAACTGTAACAGACAGAAATGTGACCACGAAACAGCGCCAAGATATAGAAATTGAGGCATTTTTTCAGCGATTTTATGATTCTTGTTTGAATTCTTTTCACCGTGTGTCCACCTGTTGGTATATCATTTATATATATATATATTCATAGTGTAAGGTATTTGTAATTTCCCTTAACTTTTCTGCTTCCATATCGAGTTTCCATCGTGACTTCACAAATGAAAGAAAGAATAAATTTGGGCAACATATTTTTTTCCCATGTGTCGATATGGTACCGGTCCACGTTTAATTAAAAGTGAACGCTACTTTCCTCCTCCCTCACCGTGAGCAGGGATCGAACTCGTGACCCTTCGGCTGCGACCCAAGTACGTAGTGCCCCACAAAGCAAGCTGATCCCCGATATGGACTCTGAGAGGCTGGAGGGAGTCAAAGGAAAGGAATCGATGAGATGCATGTGTACGTACTTTCATCTCACCTTGATTAGAAGTGGTGCATAGGTGGCGTGTCCTCCTCCCTCCCTCCCTCCCCACCCACCCTCCCTTTCTCCATCCCTCATCACTCCGTCCTGCTTAATGAGTGCGTCAAGACACCGGCAGGAAGGGGATCGAAAACTTCATTATCCCATGTCAGTTACATTACAAAGACGAACACCTCTTGCCACCAGTGTGCTCTCACGGCGGGGGTCATTACTACGAGGTGAATGTATATAAATAATCTCTCTCTCTCTCTCTCTCTCTCTCTCTCTCTCTCTCTCTCTCTCTCTCTCTCTCTCTCTCTCTCTCTCTCTCTCTCTCTCTCTCTCTCTGACTTTAATATATTTTCCATCTCTGCTGTAATTATTTTTAGTAGAAAACTAAAAATTTTGTTATTACTAATGTTGTTAATGTTGTCATTATCATTATCATTGTTATTACTAGAAGTAGTAGTTTTAGTTTTGTTGTTTTGATTTTCATTGTTGTTCATGTTACTACAATTCCTGTATTATATATTGTCATCGTCATACGAACCAGTTACTACTTATTAATCTGTCTGTCATGCATGAAGCGGAATATACAGTAATTATGCAAAAATTTGCCATAATGAATTTGATACGTCAGCGGGAAAAATCCACAAAAACATGACAAATGAAACATCCCTTCCTTCCTCACGGTGATCAATGAACATTTGCATTTTATTCAGTTCTTGACGGAAAGGAAAAATGATAAACAAATGTTGTACCTGTCATAATTAAATATTTTTGCAGTGGATTAACTTACCATATTAATATAAATTGTGCTTAGCGGTGTGGACGACAGACAAACATGGGAAAATTTATCATATTCCATCTCCGTTAATTCGTCGAACAAGAGGATAATGGAGATACGATTTAGTATATGACATGATATCACAGAGCGGTTTGGAGGATTAGTCCCGCCAGTCTAGGGGTCAGGAGCTGAAGACCTTGTCATTAATGGAAGGGATATTGACATGAATAATAACTTAGAGTATATGTGGACCCTTTTTATTTATTTATTTTTTTTTTTTACATATCAAAATTACTTAGTGTCATGCTGAGTGGATGTGGTTGTTGTTGTTGTTGTTGTTGTTGTTGTTGTTGTTGTTGTTGTTGTTGTTTTTGTTGTTTCTGTGCCTCTTTTTTCTTCCTTTTCTTTTTCTTATTCTTTTCCTTCTTCTTTTTCTTCTTGTTCTTCTTCTTTTTCTTCTAGTTCTTCTTCTTACTACTAATTTTATTATTCTACAATTCCCATAAACACACACACACACACACACAGTCACTCCATCCAATATGTTTTGCAGCACAATGGCAGCATTGTGGGGCTTCCTGGCGTCCCCACGTGCTAACTTGCTTAATTTCACTGGCGCTAAGAAGCCATCAAGTCCAGCTTCAGTTAAATGTTACTTTCCCCTTACCCTTGTCTTCTTCCCAACAACTTTTCCCATTCTTCCTCATTACTCTTTGTAGATCTCGCGAATTCACACCAAGATGTACACCTTTTAAGATCGTCCCCTCATTATAAACACTTGTCTCCCTTCATCCTGGAATTCACAACTCGTTTCAGGGTACTGCTTACTGATCATCCTACCATAAAAACGTCTGTCCGTTGATCTTTTAGTTAATATGATCAAGGTACGTTTCACGAATTGTACGTAAGAGAAGTAATTGGGATTTAAAATAATTGCATATTGTTATTTATACTTCTGACTATGTTAATGTCGAGTCTTGCCTCTTAAGGAAACTAGATATCCTGCGTTTTTCATAACACACTCAACTCTTCACAAGTATCTTATTACAGCTGCCTCTTTCATCTAGGCGTACACTTGACCTATGGCACATCTCTTGTCGTCACCAGAGTATATACACAAATAAAACCACAACAGTTCTCAGCAAAATAATATCACATCTTTACGGGGTGAGAGGAGTACTTTATTGGATGAGAGGAAATGTCGTCTTGCGTCAATAGAGAGAGCGTCTTCACCGGCCGCCTCGAGAGCTTCTTGTTTCCTTGGCGTTCACGTAATTGGGATGGCGTGTGTGGGGCTGGCTGGGAGATCTTCGTATTCAGACTTCAGCTTCGTCTTGTGCTTCTGCTGTGTAGTTTCATTGTCGTCTTATTGGTCATTATGGTGAAGGGAAATGATGTAAACAATTGACCTTCAAAGCTCATTTTACTTTTCGTCATGGGAAAAGGACACCAGCCAAGAGCAACAAGAAGTGCAAAGCGAAGTCCCCCTGAGAGTACCAATTTCTAAAAGAGAGTAATTAAAAAAGACCATTCAAAGTTAGAGGATAAGGGACACAGGACAAAATTTCTTCCTTTCCCCCTTACTCTAGAATAACACCTTAAAAGTTCCTTCCTGTACAAACAAGTTGGGAATGAGACTGAACTGAAAAAAATGAAATAAACAAGTAGAATCTTCCTCTTCCTTTCTCACCCGTTCACTCTTAAACTTTCATAATCTTTTAAATATTCCGGCGGCGTGAGGAAAGAATTACACTCTATCGCTACACAATTACCTCTTAAAAGTTCTTTCCTGCACAATCGTAAGTTGAGAACGTGACTAGACTGAAAATTTTCCTCTCTCTCTCTCTCTCTCTCTCTCTCTCTCTCTCTCTCTCTCTCTCTCTCTCTCTCTCTCTCTCTCTCTCTCTCTCTCTCTCTCTCTCTCTCTCTCTCTCTCTCTCTCTCAACAACCCCTACTGCTAAGTTTAAATGTATCTTTTCTTTTCCTTTCTCTTCGTTGAAACGTGACCAATCCCGTATAAAACCATCTTCAGTGCTATTCAGTAATTTGACTTCGATGGCTGTACACACACAAATCACTGAAAAAAATTCCTGCAGAAATGGGAAACTAGCAGAGGGAGCAGCAAGGGACAGTAACAGGAGGAAGTCAAGATACAAACTGTTCAATAGAGACGCGCACGGTCCTTGTTTACACAGGATAATGGCCGTATAGCCGACCTGAGAACAGCCTTACTCCTTCCGTACTCGTAGAGGGGCAGGGAATGGCATGACAATACTCCCATCAACAGTGTCAACTCTCCACACTCGAAATAGACTTGTTTCTGCTTCCAGGAATGTGAAAGTTCAAGGTGGTGTTGGTCCGGAGAATTCACACGAGAGGTCAGTTTGCCACGAAGACTTTTCCTTACCCCAGAGTCGAGCCAAAGAGGTTTTCGTCACTCCCTGCATGGCTTACTTGCCTTACTCGCCTTCTTGTTGAACGGAGAGACAATGGACTGATGTAATACCCCTGCAAACATACACACACACACACACACACACACACACACACACACACACACACACACACACACACGACGCCACGAAAGCCATCACATACGGCTTCCTCAGTCCAGCGAGAATCATAACATGGTCGAACGCAAATAGCCGACCAATCAAGCCGCATCGAAGGATCCAGTGATTTTAATAGCATGTTTGATCAAGGCCAGAGATGGTCATTCATACTGTTTTCTCCGAACTACCTCAATGCCTTCCACCGACCTCCCACCGGCTGGCTGCTCATCATATCCATCTCCTGTCCAGCTACCTACTTCGTCCCACTCCATGCCTCCCACACACACACCACCACAAATACCTCTAAGGAGAATGAGAATTTTTCAGTTCCTTCTATAGCTTTTCTACCTTATAACTAACCTAATATTACCTAATCTAACCACCCACCGGTTCCTCATCTTGTCCATTCCCTGTCCTGCTGTTTCGTTCCATTCCATGCCTCCCACACACCGCCATAGAGAATCCTTGGGTACCTCTGAGGAGAAAGATAATTTTTGGTTCTTTTTATATCTCTCGGTGTACTTTAGGCTCCTTGTCTTTGTTTTTGCCTTCCTTACCTTCCCTTCGTTTTCCTTCTCTTCCCTTCCTTTCCTTTGTTTCTTTATTCTCCCCTCTGCCCTCTCAGTCCAGCCATTCTATAATTGCGTTCCAATAGTCGATATATCAAAGGTCATCCCATCCTGTTCACCGGCTTCCACATTCCGTCACATTTCTTATTTACATTTTAACAACTCGCTTCTGCATTCACGTTTTCTATTTCCCTCTCCATTTTGGGTGTCTTATTTGCTCCATGTCGTGGCGCCAGAAATATCAGTTAGTCTTTTTTTTCAATTTATTTCGTGCTCATTTCTTATAGCGTGATTCTTATTTATTTTATTTTTAAGTGGATATTTTTTTGTTGTTATCGATCTTTTCTACGTTTTTTTTTTCCCCGGTAGGTAATGCTGCCTAGATCTCCATTCACTTAATTTGAAATAGAAGCAATACTCTGAGAATTATTTTCTATTCTAATAGTAAAAGGACAATAAATTCATTTTTCAATTTTTTTCAATCTCTCTCTCTCTCTCTCTCTCTCTCTCTCTCTCTCTCTCTCTCTCTCTCTCTCTCTCTCTCTCTCTCTCTCTCTCTCTCTCTCTCTCTCTCTCTCTCTCTTGGGTTTGAATCAACGTAGTTATCCCTTTAAATTAAAATTTCATAGAAAGTGGAAACTGGAAGGGCGTCTTTAATAAAGAAAAGTTTAAATTGTGAAATGTATGTGGCTGTGTGTGTGTGTGTGTGTGTGTGTGTGTGTGTGTGTATATATATATATATATATATATATATATAT
>CM035199.1:16668256-16689576 GCA_020233015.1 Callinectes sapidus | reverse complement strand
TAAGAGAGGAGAGAGAGAGAGAGAGAGAGAGAGAGAGAGAGAGAGAGAGAGAGAGATTCATAAACATAAAAAAGACCCATAAATAACAAAGAAAAACTAATAACCAATAAAAGAGACAAACCAAAAAGCATAAGGCGAAGTATAAGGTGCCATTCAAGCTGAAGCTCAAGGGAGGAGGGCGTCTAGACTAGAGGTTTGTGTTGATGTGAGTGTGTGGTGTGGTGGTGGTGCTGTCAATTCCTGAGCATGGTGGAGCGCAGGGTGTCTGTCTCCCCTAATAAAACTGTAGATGTAAGTACAAGAGCCACTGATGTACTGTTGAGGTAATGGCGTGGACGGAGACGAGGAAGAAAGGTGGATGGTTGACAATTGATGGCCTTGATATGGAGGACTGGATGGTGGACGCAGATTGAATGGATGTATAAGTGAATGAATTATGAATGGATGAGCTGGGGTGGATGACGTGTTAGGTGGATGAATGCATAGCTGAATGACTGACTGTTACGTGAATTTCATTGGTGATTGCCTATATGTTCACTGGCTTGGCTTGTTCCCTCGTGCTAAATAACGTGTCCATAATAATGCCTACATATAACTTCACCTCTTTAGTTTCCCCCACAAAAAGATGTAAAGAAAGTGATACGTGTCGTGTTTTCACAGTATTCCTCAAAGGATGAAAACAAGAAAACTCAACGACCAAAATCCAGGGTATGGTGATTATACATATACAGACTCTCAAGTGTCCGTATTTAGAAACACTTGGTGCTCTCACCACGACTATTTCCCGAGGCCAAAGAGATGATTAGGTGGCTTTTCAAGAGTGTTTCCTCCAGTCAGTAGTGTAGAAATCATGTCAGTGTGCATCTCAAACCATAAAGAAAAACACATCAAAAACTTGTGTAAATCTAAGTGAAGCCTTTTGAAATAGTGAAGGTGAAGCACAGAAGTGTTTGAGAATACAGTGTCTCTAGAGCTTAAATATTAACCTTAAGAGAAGCTATAGTTATCTCCAAATTCCATGCAGACTGCAGCTCCCCCTGCTAATTTTTAAGAACTGGGACTCCACCTTTGTCTTACTGGGGATTGTAAATAGGTATGTATAGAACAAGACCTTCCTTTCTAAAACTGACTGAATGAACAAACGTCATTTAAAACTAACCTAACTTATGACCCTCTGAGGCATTAATGAAGCAGTAGCCGAGTGAGAAGCCATGCCTCATGTTTGTGGATTTGAGGCTTCCTTGTCTTCTGGGTTACTCTGTTATACATGGCAGCCGTATTCATATTGATTATGTGGAAGAATAATTTTTTCATAAATGTTGATGTCAAAATAGCATTGTTTTGAATGAAGTCATGCCATTCTGACAACGAAACACATATTGTTCTAAATTGAGTCATTATAATTGATGTGCAAGCTCAGATATAGATGTTTGAATTTATAGACTGTGGAATAAAGCATATATATGGGAATGAAAAGCAGTTATGAGGCTCAGTGTACTGTGGAAGTGGTAGTGAGCACATCATTGTTGCCATTTTATGAAGAGTGGACTTTATACCAGGTCCATTGAACAATGAACAACAAACACAAAATCTTTACAGCACTTTCTAGTAATTGATAAAGGTAAATATTGGTTTGGAGTCCTGGTTCTTAAAGATTTGTATTTCTTATAATGACACCATTAATTAAGAAACAATTAAGATGATAGAAAGATCTTGAATAGAAATTGGATAAGGTAACAGTGGTGGACCTAGTTTTATACTTTATTCTCTATACCAAAAACTGTGTTAACTTAAATTTATGGACGTTAAGGGCATTGATCTTAGACAAAATAGTAAGTTTCCATTTTTTTCCTGAAACTTTTTGCTACTTTACCCATATCTTTTCAAAGCAGTTCTTGCCAATTAACAAAAATAGTGGATTGTATTTAATCAGTTTTCATGTATTTAATGTTCTTCCAAATACAGTATTTTTTCACTTTTTTTTTTCCAGATGATCAGAAGTCCGGGACAAGTGTTACGTAAAGTGCTGTTGTTTGTGTGCTTCATCCAGGTGGTAGTGACTGTCTATCTTGCCTTCTGCATCTACAACTCTGCCTTCTCCACTCTCAAAGGAATAAAGAGCCTGCCAAAGCTTGAAGATAGTCAACGATACATTCAACCCCAAAAGGAAAGCCATCAAAAGGTGGTTTTAGGTGTGTTGAGTGATTTCTAGGGCTGCATGTGGAACTTTAATAAATGTAACATCCTACAGTGTGACATTTACTTAACTTCTGAAGCAGGAAGGAATAAGGTATGTGGTTTTGAGTGAGTGTTGTGATGCTTGTGTTGTGTGGTGGGCAGTTGTCATGACAGATGATGCCATACAATAGTTACCTCTAATATGTGTGTCTGCATTATGCTTTTCTCACATTATGCAGCTTCATTCCCTAAATATATGTCGGAGCATAAGACAACACATATTAGCCACTTTACCTTCAAATTCATTTTGCATATATATACATACACACACACGCACATACACACACACACATATATATATATATATACTTATACACGACATATGCACGTGTCCCTGCAAAATGAATGTGATGGTAAAGTGGCTAATAAATGTTGTCTTATGCTCCGACATATATTTAGGGAATGAAGCTGCATAATGTGAGAAAAGCATATTGCTGCCTTACCACTGCATTATTATTTTCACTTTCCAAAAATCATAATGGCTTCACCCAGAAACTCCAAGGATTGAAAGGTCAATTTGAAAATAAAGGATGTTTTCAAGTTAAATGAACAAGGAAAAGGAAACACTTCAGTAGGCCATGAATTTTGGCCTTAGAGTTTTAATAACACAAGAGACAAAAAGTAAGTAAAGAAATTGAATAAAATGAAAATGAGGTCAAAAAGATTAAACAAATTCAGCAATAAATTGCAACATTAAGAGTGTGGTGAGTATTTTCAGTGATGAAGCAAGAGTCTGTGGCTAAGGAAAGTAACTGAAAAGGCACAAAATTAAATAATTTCCTCTTCCCATCTCCCCCACCAACATGGCAGAGGGCAGTGTTGTAAACAAACCTCTCACCACATTCTGCACCTATAGTACCATATTATGCTTATTAAACATGAAAACTCTCCTTTATAAAGATTGAGAAGATAAAATATAGTTATTGTAATTTGGGAATGAAAATTGTTCATAAGCTTTTACTTTACTCACTTTTTCCACTGTTTCCAACTGTTTTTCTTTTAGTTTTCACCTATTTTATCTCCCTACTCACTTATTCATTTGGGTTTTTTATTTAATTTTTCAGATTTTGACATAGGGAAGCATGAAGCAGACATTGTACTGGCTGAACAGGAGATGAGGCCCCATGAGGGTCAGGAGGCCATGGTACAGCTGGGTGATGGTGACGGCTCAGGGAAACAGGTGTGTATTAACACGTTCAGTGCAGTACAACCTACCAGTGAGTCATGTTGTACTATCCATTCCTGTGATATGACCCATTGGTGGGTCATAATATGATTTTCATATACATTTCAGTTTTAAAGAATGTTAATGACGTCTTTGGTCTCCCTCTTCCTCTTACTCTCTCCACCCATAACTTTATCATCTTTTTATCCATCATGTCTCCCCATACAGTGTCCAGGTATTCTCTTTGTCATGATATAGTTAGGGAAGTCTTAACACACCAGGTCGCCTTATAGTCCGGCATATACGGTAATCATAACATCTGGAAATTTAGCTGCTGGGAAATCTTTCTGGGAAGAAGCAGTTTTGCTCTATTGATGGTGTTATGTGTCATCAAGAGACCCGCAGGTGTAGGGAAATAATGGTAGTGGTTTTTAGTTCTCTGTCTGGTGTATGATTGTTATTTTGGGAAGCTGTGTCCCAAATATGGATGTGGCAAAAGATGTTGGAAAATTTATGATCATCCTGCTTAAAGATTGATTGACAGAAAAAGCTATTATGTATTTCATTATTATATTTGTGTGCCTTTTTCATAGGTGAGATTAAGGAGACTGCCTGTGGTAGAGCTGTGGAGCAAGGCAGCTATAGGCAGCTACTTGTGGCACCACATCCTGGAGGGTCCAGAGAGCCTGGATGACAGCATCCAGGGAGCCACTGTGGGGGAACTACAGATGACTGCCTTTGTGCTCAGGTATAGATCAGGTAATATCTGGTAATGGGAACTTAATGACAAAAAAAAAAAAAAAAAAAAAAAAAAGAATTATTATACTACCACTACCAAAGAAGCTGGTGCAGTATTTACATTGTTAGTTGTAAGCACTTGAGAAGGCATTGAAGGTGCTATTTCTGATTATTAAGTCTAGCTTCTCTAACTTGATACAGCTTTTGCATGCATACGTTTCACTTACTTTCTCTTTACTTCTATGTGTTTACCATACATAATAAATGCATTTTGTACTTTGAGAGTACTACCAATGATGGTAATATTGGTTTAGAATCATAACTATTAAATTCTTAAAAACTTGTTGCTAAATGTTAATATTCTTGTGATATTATACTTTTCTTTACCAATTTTGCTTGTACTCTTTTGGTATTAACTGTTCTAGTAACTGTGTTGTTGATAAAACAAAGTTACTTCAACATTATGTGTATACAGACATGCCATGACATTACGGACATGCCCAACTCAGTAAATATTTTCTGTGTCTGACCTACTATCATATTTTCATAAACTTTTCTGTCTCAGGCTCTCCTTTCATGATTTTTTGTTTTGTTGGTTGCATGCAGACCGTGGAGTTCTGAAATAAAGAATGCTAGTGGCATGTAATTGTTGGAAACTACTATGGTATACTATGCTATAGTAATCTTCCTTTGTAAAACTTTTGATTTTGAATGTAATGCAACACATTATGTAAAAACATAATTGGGCTCAAATCTTTTGGTCATGAGCTGTTATTACTATTTATTGCTAAAACCAGATTTCTATACTATCATATTATCTTCCATAATAACGAGATACTTTAATATACTAACCTAAATGTGAATGGTGTTAGGTCCTGGCATTACCCCGGAGACTGTACCTGAAGATGTAAGGAGTCTGGTGCTGGTGGTGAATGGTCGCACTGATGAAAAGGTGAAGGAGGCTCGTCTGTGGCTGGACCACCTGCAGGCCCAGAATGCACCACCAACCACCATCCTTGTTATGCTGGGCAATGAGGTGAGGGGTGCTGCTGGTGTGCCTGGAAAATATAGAATGTTGGAGAATTTTGATAAGCTCACGGAAGTAACTGAATGAAGGGTCATGAAGGACAAGCCCGTTTATTAATAATGCTGCCTTGGCCATCAGACCAGATGCCATCTGCAGGGTTCTCACCCTCTGTGTGATGTGAGTGAGTGTGTGAGTGTCTGTCTTTTACTTCCTGCTGGTCAGTGTTGCAGAGAGTATTTGTGTAGCAAGGCTTGACTGTGAGTAGTGGTGCCAGAGAGTAGGTAAGGTAACGTGCCTCCTGTTGTATGCCCACCATGATTGATTGATTAGGTATCTGTCTCCCACTGCAGCAATGTGACAATGGCTGGGTGACAAGTTACCTGGCCCCTAAAGGAGTGGTGGTGGCAGTGCTGGTAACCTATGATGATCCACGAATAGACCAGCACACCTTCCATCAGTGGCCTCTTGGGGTTGCTACGTAAGTCTGTTTTTTATGCCATTCATTTTTGTATCATGGATTGACAAAGGATGGCCTATGTATCAAACTGAGCATGTAGTATGTCTTCTTTTGCTCACTAATTGCATCTAATGAGCTGAAAAGGTTCATTGTTGTTTGGTAGCAACCCAACCATCACATGTTCATCTCTTCACCTGAAATATACTTTCTAATATTCAGTGAATGTATTCTCTATAGATTAATACCTGACTTTTTTCCAGTTACAGGCAGTTTCCTCTCATAAAGGAAGAGCAAATTTCTCCTGAAACTCCAAGGAAATATATGTGCAACCTGAGAGCAACAATTTATCCCAACAGCAGCAGGACTGAATTGTACAAGTTTTTGAAGAACAACACCCTTACTTCTGGTCAGTGTCACATAAAAGTCAGGGAAAGGTAAGCATATATTTGTTTATTTCTCATCAAATACTGATGATCTTGCTGAAACTAGAAATAGTTGTTGTTACTTGATTATGATTGACAATAGTTTGGTCTATTTTAAGTATTATTGGTGTTGTATAAAGTTTCTTCTCTCTTTTAGTTGGGTATCAAATGAGAGTCCTGATGCCATGGACGAATATGTGCAGTCACTCCTGGACTCAGACCTCACATTGTGCCCAGCTGGGATGAACACTGAAACATACAGGTGGATTGAAAAAAATTTCACGCTTACCATGGTTGTGTACAGTAGATATAGAAAAAAATATATTGTTTTGCTAGCTTCTTAGTCACAGCACCTTTAACCCATAGATAACTCAGCTGTCAAAGTCTAATTCTTCAGAGCTGAGCATGTTCTATTTTTGCATTAGTATATACTTGAGTTCCATTAGGTGACCAAAAGAATTTTACATGTATGGTAAATGACATTATGTTATTGAAAGAATGACCTTTGCTGTGATACTCATCTCCACGCCACTTTTCATTGAATTAACATTTTTATGAAAAGGAGTTTTAACATAGATGTTAGTTTACTTTTGTCTTTAATGACATTAATCACATTCTTCAGGGTGTATGAGGCACTGGGAACAGGCAGCACTCCAGTGATTGAGGATGTGGTGACAAAAGGACACTGTGCAGCCAGTCCTTGGAGGCTGCTGAAGAGGCATGATCCACCTGTCATCTGGGTCAAATCCTGGGATAACTTAGGAAAAGTCTTTGCCAAAGAACGCAGGTACGAGTTTCTTTGATTTCAAACCATTTAATGTACTATTTCTCCAGTTTTCCTTTCACTTTCATAGTTACATTTTGTAATCATGTTGGATGAATGTAACAAGCTCTGTCTTCTAAGGTCCTTGAGATTCATCATTATTTCATTGTCTCAATACTTTTGTACTTATCAATATATGTTTAATGTTTAAGAGAATGCATTTCCTTGTAATCAGATACAGCAAGCAGTACAAAGCGCTGCGTCGGCTGCGTGTGTTCCAGTGGTATGAGTGGTTCAAGCTCAGAATGAGAGACAGTTTTGTTTCCATTGTGACAACATCCCTCCTCCAGCCCGGCTAATGGCAATCAAGTCAAACAGGCATGGTAGTTATCGCACACATTTTTCAATTTTTAGACACAGAGTTTTGAAAATGGCAGTCATGTTGCAAGCTTCTTACTCTGTTTTTATCTGTGATAATGCACCAGCATAAATAGTTGGTCAAGAGATTACCTCGGTCACTGTGCTTACAGGGAACTGTAGGATAGAGGTCCACAATTGTGTTGAAACCCCACCGCACTACTCAAGTTGAGGAGCTTGTGCCTGCTTCCTCCCAAAGTTAAGAATAGTGTATAGAATCTCACAATAACTAATAGCTATATGATATTTTGAGGACAGGAAAATATATTTGAGTATTCATTTAGTGTATAGTTTGATAGGTTATGTCAAACTGTTTTGAGCATTTGGTTTATAACTACATTCTATTTTCTTTTACCTGATACAGATGCACATGCACAAACTAAAAGGAATAAAGAAAACTGTTGCAGAATTGTATAGTAGATGCTTATCTCCATTTTTAACAATAATAGCATCTACAGTTTGGCATGAAAAATAATTTTTTGTCTTTTTTACTTGTAGTGTTTAAGGTGTGAAGCTCATATAGATAAATTTGAAACACAGAAGTGTGCACAATGATTGATTCATCACAGCTGGTGATGTTACTCTGTGTCATATCTTGGGAACTTTGTTGATGGTATCTTTGCTTTTAAAGAAGTCAGTATTATTTGAATTTACCCTGGCTTGACATGTAAGAGATACCCCACAGTATCAATTCCAATGATAATAATTAATAGTTAATCATCATTGATCTGAAAAAAATTTTGGTATGTGTGTTTTATGTCTGACTATTTTTACTATATTGTATTTGTACAAGATTGTGTCATGCTGGTAATGTCCTATCTTTTAATTTTCCACATTTATCTATAAAGCTATCAATGTTCATTGTACACAGCTTTGTCAGTGAGTGAATTTTGGTTATTTTGATGCTTCATTCTTAAAGAGTAAATCTTACATTTGCACATTCATATATATTTGATGACAGGACTTGCTGAGATAATTATTAGTTTCCATCGTAGGTTTGTATTGCTGCACTGTTTGTACAATATTCATTGTGGCTTTCAGAAATGGAAATGGCCTACGTGTTGTATTGTTTTCTCTATCTTTAAGTCACTGTTTCCTTTATTCATATGAAATATGATGTGGATGATGGCTAAAATGATGATGGATGGTAGTTCTTGTGAAGATAAGTGTTGAAGCTCTGTAATGATACCAGAATGCATAAGCTTCAGTAAGTATTCTATGAGTTGAATTCTGTCCATCAGGTCTTGTATATCGTTCACATAGAAGTGTTAACATGGCTTGGAGAAACTATGTCATATATTTGCTCCTATCTTGTGCTAGTCATTATTAGTAGCTCTCTGAAGTGTAGTTGTGTGTAGTCTGTTCATAACTTCCTTTTCCACTCTCAATTTCCTATTTAAGATAGTCCTTCATTCATCTACTTATTGGCACTACTTTTTATATCATAAGATTGAAAAAACCTTAGCCTTTCTTGTAATTCAGTGGTGCCAGATTAGACCTTTATTGTCTGCTTGTCTGCAATCCCAAGTGTACTCAGTAGTGTGGAATACTCATTAATATCTTTCTTATTCTTTTTAGTTTTAGTCATGCCAAATGTTGTTTGATCTCAATGCAGTTTGTTTTAATCTAGTCACTTGTGCTTCTTGCAGATAAACTTACTTGTAAAATCTCATTTATAATTTTTTAAAAATCCAATTTTTGCATTGATGTAGTAGACATCGTAAATGGATTACCTCAAGCAGTTACGTAGAACTGCATTTCTCATTACAGAAGTACTTTTCTTCTTAAACTTATTAATTTCACTGGTGCACCAATCATCCAAGTGTGCTAACAAAAAAAAACATTCTCATGATATTACCTTTAAGTACCATAATGTTTTAAGTGGCGGCATTATACGCTAGTAGTATTTACTGTGAATTGCTTCTTTGCGCAGCGAATTTACTTGACGGAAACGAATTGCTGCTTTCATGCCATTGAATGAATATTGAATAGCTGTGTACGGCTTATGCTATTTTCCCAGATTTGTTTCCCTTATATAAACGTCATAGCATTAATGATACCGAGTTATCGGTTATCCAATAATAATTTTTTCTGTGTTATCAACTCATCAGTATTGCAAATACTTTTGGTTCCAAACTAGCTTTACCAATAATTTTAATTTTTATAGCATGAGTAAGTTGAAGTTTTATATTCAAAGATCATATATACACTATAAGATATTTTACTTAGAACTTATTGGTTATCATCACATTTGTTTTTGTTATCACACCTAGCTGTGATGTTTTCTTATTTCAAATGAAAAAAAGATGTGTTATTTCCTTTAATTTTTTAGTTCAAGTTTGAGCTTATGTGTGTGGCCTGGAGGCAGTCATATACCAATGTGCTCCATTGTAAATGGTGTTCACTACATCTAAAGATTACTGTAATTAGATGCCTACATGTTGCTACCCTCTTTAAGTGGGGTGTCAGCCTGGTAGTACGTACAGTAGGCAAATAGTTATTTAGATGATACCTGTCTGAGAAAGAAGAGTCATTCCTCTTATCTTACTACTTTCCGAAGCTTAGAAAGTAAACTATGACCATAAAGTATTCTCTAGTTTGTTCACCTCCTCTCCTATCATTAATGGCTTAAAGCATATATATTTATGAACTATATGCTTAGTGAGTAATCTTTGGTCACGAAATATGGTTGCCGAGAAAGCAAGCATACAACCTTTTTCACACACTATAATTATGTACAGACATTGAAGCAAAAAAATTCTCTTAAGTTTCACACATATATTTGAAATTCCTTGCCATGCAAATGCAATAATGAAGTTCATATTTGACAGTTGTGACAGATTTCATGGTTTGCAGATAAACAGTGGTTCTAGAATCTAGAAGCTTCATTATGTATGTCTGTATGCATAATGTGAGCTTAATGTGGCCCTGTCACATCACCAGAGCACAAATTGTAGATAAAATTAAGAATATATTATGAAACACATGCACTTGTGCAAAGCTGCCTATAGTTATGGCATTTATTAGGTCTCATATTAAAATTAAGATAGAAATTTAAAAGATGTACACCTTTGTTCAGTTTAATAATTTTTATCCATTTTTAAGATTATGCAGTCATGTTTACATGTTTGGTATGAAACATTAATGGCTACTCAATCTGATCTTGAAAAGTATAATAAGACATTAAAATGTTTTCATAACTCAAATGATAGAAATCTTAAAATAAGTAGTTTTACATATTCTACTCTAATACTGAATATTTTAATACATTTAAGATAGATGGTTAAGGATTTTCTTTCATGTAATGGGCATCTTTGTTACCATATGGCAATATATTCATATCAGTGGACTGGCTTTTATATATATATATATATATATATATATATATATATATATATATATATATATATATATATATACAAAGTGGGCATTTTCATGGGAATTTATGGGCTAAAAGAGACCACCTAATGGAGGCCTCCTATCTGAAAGCCCACCCACCCACTAGAGGGCCGTTACCCCGAGTGGACGCCCAATTTCCACTCGGACCGTAGTCAGTATTCGAACCTATGTTCCCAAGGCCCTCAGAGCGCAAGCAGTTCCACTGTACCACGGCGGCAACAAAGTAACATTATGCCAGTGTCATTCTCACTAAGTTTTAGATATAATAAGTCATGTTTTTACTTTGCTATTTCAAAAGTGTACCATAAGTTACTCTTAAGATTTTCTGCATTTTCTTTTCCACTCAGCACCTGCCAATGAAATACTTATATTCTGGGATCCCAGATTTTGTGAGGCAATGGAATAGGCTTTAACAATGCACTATTCAACACCATATCTATGGGCATTCAGACATTTGATAAAATTGCCATACTGAACACTTGAAGAACATGTCCATCTTTTGAAGTGATCGACATTAAACATACCATTGCTTGCTTGTGTGCTAAGTCTTAAATATATAGAATTATAAGCATTCATTTAAAGTTATTTGTTTATTTATGCCATGAATCTCAACATCAATTACACTGTCCATAGTTTTTAAGGAAGTTAGAAATCAAATTTATCTCAGTAGAGGAGCAGTTGTTTGTGTGTACCTGTGAAGTACCTACCCTGTTTATGGCTTTTTTTTAAAGTTTCATTCCACATTCCTGCTTCATTCCTTCTGTGGGAGAATGACAGTCTGGTCACACACTCCACTGCTGAGCTGGAAGAATACTGTAATGTGCATTTTCCTATAGTAAGATAGGCTGCTATCCTTTGAGGAAAATCACTGTTAATTACTATATAGTTAGTTATGCTGGGTCAAGAATGTTCCTTATATATATTTACTTATAAGCTTAATAAGGGAAACCTTAAAATCTTAACTTAGAATATCCAAAACCAACAGCAATGAAGGATGCTATTAACATGTCTACCTAAGACATGCATATATCCAATTGATATTCTCCCTAAAGGGGACTTATTGTAAATGTAAGAATATAGAAAAGGTGTCTATAGTCCTGTCATTCTATCCCACTCTATTTTTAGAGGGTTTTAAGACTTTATCCCTGTCTGTTGACTTCCTGGTTTCTGATTGAAGGCCAGCATTTCAGTGAGTCTTTCATTTTTAATAGTTTTTGTTGTCCTTGGCAGGTTTCCCCCCTTTTTACCAGTACATTAGAATAAGAAACTGTTCCCCATTCCAGCTCACAGGGAATATGATGACCGTGTTCTTCGAGCTCTGTCGTGTCTGTATGTTGTCTCTCTTCTTCCACAAGTTCATGATTCCGTTCCGTACCTTTGTATTCTAAGACGATTACTCAGTAGCTATTTTTTTTTTAAATATGGCATCTCTAATTTGTACTTTTCTAATTTGGTTTCAAATATTCATCCTGTGTGTATTATAAAGACATGAGCAAAAAGCAGATAGGATGAAGAGATCATTTGTGTATTCAATGAACTCATTTTATTTGATTATGGAAAACAATTATGCTTCAATAAAACTTGAAAGGAGATTAGTGTGAATAACATTACCTGCTACTTTGATTAAATGTGCTTGTGGTTAATCCTCTTGCAACCTGATATTCATTATTTTAGGTATCAGGTCCCATTTATAATAAGATTATTAGGAATATATATATATATATATATATATATATATATATATATATATATATATATATATATATATATATATATATATATATATATATATATATATATATTAACTTTGAGGTGAAATAAGGAAATGATTAGGAGTAAATTATCGCAGCCAGTGTATGGCCTCAAAATAGCTCTGCAACTGACCATATTTCAAATAATTTCCCGCGAGGGGCTCAGCAGGACGCTGCACCCTCGAATACCGGGCTAAATTGGCTCGCTACGTGCACCCCTTGTTGGCTGATCCTCGCTTACGTAAAAATCCTAGCAACACTCATGCCGCGAAATTTATGGATTTTGAGGAAGTTATATGACAAGGCAGAAAGGATTGTGAAGCGGAAAGCGCCAGGAGTTTATTGGGAGATAGATAGGGAGAGCATCTATCGAGACGCACTGAAACTTGAGGAGGAAGGGGAAGGTAGGAAAGACGAATGTGTTTAGTAAAGGCTGCGGTGTTTCTCAGGTGGGTGTGATGTACAAAACTGTATTACCAACGTTCTGGGAGAAAAGGAAATACACACTCTCTCTCTCTCTCTCTCTCTCTCTCTCTCTCTCTCTCTCTCTCTCTCTCTCTCTCTCTCTCTCTCTCTCTCTCTCTCATTATCGTGTGTGTGCTTGCTAATTGTTCTTCCTATATGCACATAATGATCAAAGATATTTACTCTTACTTATATATTCATACATGAAAAGTGAAGAAAGTGGCTAAAAATATAGTATTGGAAGATTGAACATTGCATAGTAGCTAGCCAACTGTGTGTATGGATGTGTATGTGTGTGTTGTTCATTTTGTCCGTGGTTCCGAGAATTGGTTTTGTTATATTAAGTTTGATTCCCTTTCCCGTGTGCCTCGTGTTCCTGCCTTTTTCTTTTTTCCTTTATTTGTTTTCCTCAGATGTGATGATGGTGGTTGTGGTAGCAGTAATAGTAATAGTAGTAGGAGTAGTTGTTGTTGTAGTAGTAGTTGCTGTAGATTAGGATTTTATTTTCTTCTTTTATCTCGTTTATTTTTCTTTCTTACTATTATTCCCTATTACATATTTGAATGCTTTGTTCATGTTATCGTTATCATTGTTATTGTTGGTTTTCCTCCTTTCTTTCATATCTTTCTCTTTGTCGTACCCGTCTGGCTTCTTCCTCTCTCTTGGCTCCTCAAGTGTCGAACCGGAAGGGAGAGACTAATGAAAGGCGCACTAACATATTCATAAATTCATGAGTACTTGATATAATATTCAAAAATATTTGTCAGTCAGTAGATGGCCGGAGGGTGGCGGTGGCTGAAGAGCAGGAGTTCCTTGGGGAGTAGATCAATTTAGGGTTGCTGGACTTTTTTATTTATTTATTTATTTTTTTTTTTTTTTTTTGTGTGTGTAGAAGGCCACATGCCAAGGGCACCAAAAATCGCAATAAAGGAAAGCCCCACTGAGGTGCAGGTTCCCGAACAGTGTCGTAAAAGCTATTTAAAAACAGAGAATAACTGTCTTGAAACCTCCCTCTTGAAAATGTTCAAGTCATAGGAAGATGTAAATACAAAAAGTAGGCTGGGAGTTACACTTTTACCACAGAAAGGGAGAGAGAGAGTAGTTTTCCCTTAGGGCTTAGGCTCATACAGTATATGAATACCAGTGCAGCGATATGTATCTAAAAAAATTGCAGCTGAATATGGGAAAAAAATGTTAGCCGATGTTGAAAGGACCAATCGTGCTTCCCTCCACTCCAAGTCTTGCATTTCCCACCTTTTTCTTCCCGCTGGTCTCTGCGATACTGTGCCATTTCGAGTTTCTCTATCGACTGAGGAGGAAAATGAAGCCGCATTTGATGTGGCGGTTCAGGGAGACGTGCGTTCCGACCTTAAAGCGATAATGAGGTGCAGGGTGGAAGTGATGGTAAAGGGATGCATGCCCTCGCTCATATCGTTAATGGGAGGTCATACTAGAGTGTCCCGAGTGCTGGGTGTAGAGAGAGCAAGTTATTTTCGTTTCTTTTTTTCTATTTTGTGTACTGTGGGTGGTGATAACGTCGTATTCCTTTATGTTACATTTTCTTCCCATTGCAATTCATAACTTATTCTGAATTCTTTTTTTTTTTCTTTAAATAGCTTTCAAAGATTTTGTTTCGGGACTATGTGTGTGCAAATGTTGGATTTTTTTTTCGTATCTGTTTGCAGATTTAAAGCAATAAGAGTGTGTATGCCATTATCCGGCAGAAAGAAGGAAGCAAGACATGAGCGTCGAATGGAGCCACCCGGAAGTCAGTTAAAGGTGGACAAACACATCACTCACACACACACACACACACATACACACACATACACACACACACACCGCGTAGTGTACTGTAGTGGTTAGCACGCTCGTCTCACAACCGAGAGGGCCCTGGTTCAAGGCCCGGGAGCGGCGAGGCAAATGGGCAAGCCTCTTAATGTGTATCTAGCCCCTGTTCACCTAGCAACAGCAAGTAGGTACGGGATGTAACTGGAGGGGCTGTGGCCTCGCTGTCCCGGTGTGTAGTGTGTGAAGTGGTTTCAGCCCTACCCGAAGATCGATCTATGAGCTCTGAGCTCGCTCCGTAGAGAAAAGGTTGGCTAGGTGACAAGCAGGCGACTGCGACAGTCAATACACACACAAACAGGAATGTTTGTTGGACCTTATTTGATGGCCAATCCTTATTTTCCTTTTCGTTTGCGGGACGATTTCTTCTCTTTTCGTTTGCGGGACGATTTCTTCTCTTTTTTTTTTAAGAGTAAATCCATGAAATCCAAAAAGCCATTGATCGCTGTGTAGGTTATTTCCTACAGGAATGAAAACAAACGGCCCTATGTGGCATATGTTGTAGTTTGTTTGTGTTTTCTTTGAGGTACTGCTCAAAAAATGTTGTTAGTGCCCTCTGCCATTTCATAGGCCATGTTTGTGTTCCAACTCCTTTGCTCCGTTTTCTATCCAAAGCTAGTACTACACTGAGGCTCGCCACCCCTGTCAGTTCCATACCCTTTAAGTGGCGATAAAGTGTGAATGGTCAAAAAATGTCTAATAATATCAATTGCATGGTTGCGTTTTTAACTGATAGCGTAACTTTCTGACTTCCGCTACCCCGCCACGTCGCAGTCTCAGCCATTGAAACGAATAGATAGATAAATAAATAAAGTCTCTCGAGAGATTCACTTAGAGGAGGGATCGAAGGGGATCACGTCGCGCTCAATTTGCATAATTGGTCCAACACGTAGTAAAACGCTGAACATAAATACCGCGGGTCTCAGTGGTGGGATGTGCGGGGAGGGACGGGGTGGGGTGGCGGGGAATGTCTCCTGAAGTGGTGTACGTTAGATGACACCTTTAAATACTATATTATATTTGCTCTATGTACATGTGTTTTGAAAAAGAATAAGATAGTGAGACAAATAACACCTATTGGCTTGTTTATTTCGTATCATGTATCACTCGAGCTTCAGATCGGTAGAAAGTGGTTCGTGTCACTGAATTGGAAGGTGAGGATGTCGTGCCAAGCCTTCGCGATGAGAACCCTGCAGGAGAATCGTAGTATTCGACCTTACCGTAATATTATTAAACGAATTGTGGGATCCCGACGTCAGGTTTGAAAATAAGAGGAGTGTATGCCGTCCATGCCAAGATACTCGTCACCTAACCCAACTAAAGTAAACCAAACCAAACCTAACCTACTCTAAGCTAATCTAATCTAAAAAGTGTAGTGTGAGGCGTCGGGATTCCACAATTCGGTTGAAAATACGGCGGTTAGATATTGACGTTACGCGCTTCAGGTTGTGTCGCACTACATAAGAGGCAACCACTTAATTAACACCCTCGTTAATGCAATTCGTGGTGCTCATGCTGCTGCTCCTCGGTTCCATGAATTGACTTCTCTGTAACTTATGTCTCAGACTTCTGCAGTCACCTCACGTCGTTGTGGAATGCCGGCTGATGTTCCTTCCTGCTGATGCTGTTTTGTTGTTATTGTTTTAGCTTTTCTTTTTGTCATAGTCGTCGTCGTCGTCGTCGTCATCGTCGTCGTCGTCGTCGTCGTCGTCGTCGTTGTTGTTGTTGTTGTTGTTGTTGTTGTTGTTGTTGTTGTTGTTGTTGTTATCATTATTATTATTGTATATTATTTTTTCCATTATCATTTACTATTTATGTTACTTTGTTGAAATTTTGGAGTTGATGCTGTTGTTGCTTGTATTATTTTTGTTAGGTATTAGTCTCGTTTCTCTTGTTGTCTCGGTTACTACGACAGGCGCCGGACCTTCCTGGGTGCGTTAGCAAAACATGACACCAGTGTAACCAAATTACCAGAAAGGCGTACTACATTTTCCACCGGAAATGTCCACCTCCTGCTGGCACAAAATAATCTAATAACCTTGTTCGAAGCAGTTCCTGTATAAAGTTATCAAAAGTTTAAGAAATTAATCATGAGAGCTCATGGTTAATTGCTTTGGGCAAGTTTGGTGAATTGAGTGGCAAGGGAAGGGTGATGGAGCTTCCAGAATGACATTATGTGGGTGATGCAAGTTTGGAAATGTTGTTAATCACACATTGGGTGCCACTGCCAGACACGCCGAGTGAGGTGGCCAGTGAGGGCCCCGGACCACACAACTCGTAGGAGGAGAGAGAGAGAGAGAGAGAGAGAGAGAGAGAGAGAGAGAGAGAGAGAGAGAGAGAGAGAGAGAGAGAGAGAGAGAGAGAGAGAGAGAGAGTTCACCAACAAAAACAATTAAGCTGTCAAACACACAGTCATATTAGCTACAAACAAACCTTAAGCCTCTTGGAGCGAATTACATGTAAAAAGGATGTTCTTTTTTATTTAATGTCGTAAAATAGTTAACATTTTTTTTTTCTAAATGAATTAGCACAGGATGTATATTTTGCTTCAATTTATCTAAGAAACTTACCGAGGACAGGATGATGTTTTGTGAAATGATACAATTGGAGAGGAATATCGGAACATGTCCAGCTAGATTACTCTCTGCTTTGTTAGTCTTGCCCGCCTCTGGTTACTATATTTTTGCCAGGCAGAATACAATTTTTTTTTCATTTATACTTTTATTCTCTTTCCTTCAGGTATAAAAAAATGTTTATTTTCAGAATCTATATTTATGCATCATGTATTACTCGTATGTAAATGTTTCTGTCTCTTTGATCTGTATATTAAACACGCTTCAAGTTATAAAAATGATTTTAAATACTACAAAAATAATGAAACGGACTTCAAGTTTTTACTGTCCTTTGTTATTGCAGACGCTTTGCTGTTACACTATCTTAATAATCATGAAATCAGCTGTGAAAATCTCCATAATGTTCACTAGAATCTATTGAAAATCACAGTTTTTGTTATTGCGGGCCATGTTTTCTAGACATAGAGGAATTCAGCTCGTTAACAACAAGTCTTTTTAATCTTTTCAGAGGTGAAGCTCATTCCAACGTGCTCCACGGAAAAGGTTTTGACCTTACCTTCGTCTTCTGCGTGGCTGCCAGCGTGTTGGTGAGTAAATGTGCCTCACTACCTTAATGAAGGGATAAATAGATATGTAGGTAGATAGGCGGATAGATAAATGGGTAAATAGATAGGTATATAAGGAGCTAGACGCATGCATAAATAGATAGATAGCAATAAATAGATACATGCATATTTACACAGATAGAAAGATAAAAATGAATGTAAATTAATGGGGATTTGCGTTTGAGCAATTTCCATGTAATATATATGTATTGTTTTTTACTCTTTCCATATATTCATTGATTCATATATTTGTATTGCCCACGCAGGAATTTGGTCTTTATTCAATATTTGTTTATTTGTTTCATTAATTTATTGACGTGTTTTTTATTTCCCCCGGTGTTCGCATCCTGTTTTGTTTGCTCATCATATATATTTTTGTTTGCGTTATATTTGCTTATTTATGTGTTTACTTGTGACAGCTTTCAATGCTTTTGACCAGGCATAGCAGTCGTGACTCACTTGTGATTCCCACGATTCTGAACAATTCTACATAGTGAGAGAGAGAGAGAGAGAGAGAGAGAGAGAGAGAGAGAGAGAGAGAGAGAGAGAGAGAGAGAGAGAGAGAGAGAGAGAGAGAGCCTGGTCACTTTCATGGATTGACAAATAGTTAGTCAATTTGTTGCCGTGTCTATTTTTACATGAATCTCTTTCTCTCCCACCTTCCGCAACGTTTGGAAATACAAAGGAAAAAAAGAAAGATGTTGTGTTTCCCAAAAGCATTTCAGTGCCCGGGATAAAGATAGTTTGTTTCTTCCCGCCTTGGTCGAGATGAAACAAAGTAGTTTTTTTCTTTTTCTTTTTTTTTCCTCTGATGGAGCGGCCTGTCAGAACTCGCCTTGCTGCCATTAGTTTACGCTAAGCTCTTTTTTCCCGCTGACAAAAAAGCGATGGACGAGCAGTGGGAAAGAAACGCACTGCAGACAACACTTGCTTCTCGAACAATAATAGACATAAAAGGTTGACGTACAGTTGTTTTGCTTCCAGTGTGGATGTAGAAAGGGTAGGGAAGTTAGACGCCCTCTAGGGAATATTATACTGGACGGTCTGATAACAGTAGAGTGGTGGTTTTTTCTCTCTCTTTCTCTATCTATCTGTCTATCTATGTACATATCTATCTACCGGTTGGTCTCTATTGTTTCAACACATCCATCATAGTTTGTGAATGTTATTGTTTAGTTTTAGTTTGTGTTTTTTCTTGTTTATTCATTTATCTATGAACTCGTGTGCATGTGTATAACGTCGCCCACGGCATGTGTGTGTGTGTGTGTGTGTGTGTGTGTGTGTGTGTGTGTGTGTGTGTGTGTGTGTGTGTGTGTGTGTGAGTGTGTATATGTGTGTGTTTATTACCTACATTTACCACACATGCCCAAACCATCACATCACATCATACACGCCTTTAATTCCCTGCCTACCCAGCCACGCAAACACGCACTCGTTATTCCCCATCACTTCCCCCTAGTAATAACATCACAGCGCATCGCTCTAGCTAGTTCCTCCTTAAAGAGAGCCCCTGGTGGCCTTGTTTACGGACATTAGGGGCGAGGGCGGCGGGAAAGTCCTCGATGTAAGCAGGGATCGAGGCCTGTTCCAGTTTTTATCACGAGGGACTCAGGGCGATCACTGAGAGGAATACACAAGAGGCGAGCGTACCTGGGCACTTTCTGGGAGAGGAGCGTGAGTGGAAGCAGGTCTAGTAATGGAAGGAGGAACGAACAGCGGACTACGGATAGTCTGGCGGTAGAGAATAATGAGACAGGCGTAAATTTTCTTTCCTAAGCGAACAGTACAAAGGGAATGTGAGGAAAAGGTTGGGCATGAGAGAGAGAGAGAGAGAGAGAGAGAGAGAGAGAGAGAGAGAGAGAGAGAGAGAGAGAGAGAGAGAGAGAGAGAGAGAGAGAGAGATGAGGGGGGGGATTTAAGATGTTATACGCACTGGAAAGAATGTACGTGTAGTTTCATCCATCAGTATCATATAGGAATTTCTTTTCTTTGATTCTTTGTTTTTTGCCATGGATCACCTTTGCTCGTTCGTATTGCAGTGAACACCAGCGATGATTAGCATTTGACTACCGACGCTGCATTTTTTTCCCACTGGTGACTAATGGAATGGCTGATTTGAATGTGAAAATAGATACCATGAATATGTATGTATTTAAGCTCGTCTCTAAAATGTATGTCTTTTCTCATCCTTTCTCTGCTATTTGGCAAATCTTTCCTTAATCGGTAACCACTCTGCAGCATTACTTGTTTTGCAAGCATCTCCATCCTCTCCACTGGCTTGAGATTCCAAAACTTATTCCTTTTTTTCGTGTACTCGCTTATAAAGACTTAATCCCTTTCAGTACTGGGATGCATCAATACAGACTGGCTATTTATCTACTGACCTCCATAGATTTTTCCCAGTGTCAATAAAATCGTCTAATCATACTCAAAACTGGTGGTAAAAATGTGTTCCAGTACTTAAGGGGTTAATAGATTGTGCTTAGTGTCGTGAACTGTTGCATATCGCAAGGAAAGGTTAATCCGTTCATTTTGGCAAGCAATTTCCTACGTTTAATCCGTTAAAGTAGATAAGACGCAGTTATGTTAGATGAATAAATTGATGAAATTTATAACTTCCTGAAAGACGGAGATGCATCACTTAAGCATCTTCACTGTGATGCGAAACAATGAACAAAAGCAGAAGTAATGTATGAAATCCTTATCTACATCTGCAGGAAAGTGAGGGATGGAAAAGAATATATTTTGCAGTTTTAACCAGTTTGAAGGTAAGATTTGTTAAGAGAAGATGTAAACATGTCTCAGAATGATCACGAATTAAGGAATGATGTGCCAAATAGCAGCCAAAGGATTAAAAACTAAATAGATAATGAAATCGATGCCGTGGTATTGAAAAAAAAAAGTTAGAATTTCCTCATGAAGCACTTGAAGAATTTGTGCAGGCGATCGCAAGTGACGGAAGCAAATTACATCACGTCACCCCGAGGCAGGGAAAGGATCCGTCTTTATAAAGAAACACGAGAAAAGTGTTGAAAATGTAATGACTTTCAGAGAGAGAGAGAGAGAGAGAGAGAGAGAGAGAGAGAGAGAGAGAGAGAGAGAGAGAGAGAGAGAGAGAGAGAGAGAGAGAGAGAGATTCCCCTGTTAAATAAGTCAGGCAAGAGAGTAATAAATAATCCGTTATTGCGAAGCGACACCTGCAAAGAGAGGGAGAAAAAAAAGAATGACGTTGCAGTAAATTATCCCTTGAGGACAAAAGTTAGAAGAAAAAAAAGGAAAACAACAGCATTAGCGTGGGATGCAGGTATTGCACTTACATTTAATTCATGAAAATAAATGCACACTGGAGAGAGAGAGAGAGAGAGAGAGAGAGAGAGAGAGAGAGAGAGAGAGAGAGAGAGAGAGAGAGAGAGAGAGAGAGAGAGAGAGAGAGAGAGAGAGGGAGAGATTAA
>CM035199.1:16640952-16656665 GCA_020233015.1 Callinectes sapidus | reverse complement strand
GGCATAATATTGAGGACAATACTGAGAACAGCTTGATTAGTACGTATTGAGTAGGCAAAATGGAAATGTGTGGCAAGACAGAATGCTGATGTCGGAACTTACATCAAATCAGAAGATATAAATAGAGTAATCGAAATGGAAAACACAATATCTCATCCTTCAACATACAAATCAATGTAGCCCATTCTTTTTTTCCACTGACTATTTATAAAAAGGTCCGCCTACATCTATGAGAAAAAATAATCACTATATACTGTTTATTATGAATTTGTGGTGCGTTAGTTGGTGTACGTAGGATACCATTTTAGTGTTTTGGTTCTTCCCGTGATTGAGTCTACGGTAAGGTGTTGCTGGGATTCATTATATGTGCTCAGTGTCTCCCGGTAGAATCGCTGAAATAAGTTTACGGAGAATGACTTTAATATGTCTATAAGGAGTATTGATAAAGTATGTCGTATTTGTATTGTTGAAGTGTCTGGAAGGAATGAAGGTGGAAATATCAGATGATCGTGTTTTAGAGATGAGTGTTGATAATACATAACATCTGAAAGTAAACGCAGATAAAATGAATAAAATGAATAAAATGAAAGAGAAAAAAGTTATGAACCTTGTAATTAATTAAAATATCCACGGAAAAGGAAGATTGGTAGAAGTGAATATGCAATGATTAAGTGAATCACAATCAGGGGATTTTCAACCATAAGTAAAAATACGATATGAGGTTCGTGAAGGAAAGAAAATCCATTGAAAATTTTAGACGTAATAAGGATTAGCTAATTAGGTGGAGAGGATTTAGAGAGGGGTTTATTAAATAAAACAAAAATGAGAAAGTTTAAATCCTGAAGTAAAAGATATGAAAACGAATGAGAACATTTTTATACTCCGTTTTTTCCACCAGTATATGGAAAGTGTAGCAATTAATGAGAGAGAGAGAGAGAGAGAGAGAGAGAGAGAGAGAGAGAGAGAGAGAGAGAGAGAGAGAGAGAGAGAGAGAGAGAGAGAGAGAGAGAGAGTATTGAGAAGCTTACGTACAATAGCTTCTGCGGAGAACAGAGGGGAGTTGGTTGAAGGTTCCTGAAAGGTCTGGAAAGCAAAATAAGAAAAAAAAAAATGGGTCGCGTGTTGAGGGAGAGAACCTTTTCAAATGGCTTAGTGTGAGTGCAACCTATTTTGAGAGGATAGCACTAATGTGTTGAGGGAAAGGACGCAAAGGTCATATACGTGAGCCAGCCAGCCGAGGGGTACACATCGTCTCTAGCTGATGAGTTTCTGCTGCTATTGTGAAAGTTGAAATTAATGGAAGTCACATTATGTAATACTGTAATACTGTCAGCTTGTAAAGAGAGTGAATAAATGACTCACAATTTCGCTATCGTGTATCCCACTTCAATCCATCCCTCATAGATATGACGCTGACAGTTGGCATCTGTCCACATTCAATTTCCACCCCTCGGTTAAGCCAGGTCTCAAAATTCATGCGTATATATACCATTTTATACTTCAAATAACTCGTACTCTACTAATTTCCAGAGAAACTCATGTTGCACCGTGTGATACATAACGCACAAGCAAGGCAACGACGCCAAAGAACAAACAAGTTGGAAAAAAAACTCTAATCAACTAAATTTTTTAAAGTGGAAAAAATTGAATTATTAAAAATGGTGAGTAATAAAAAAAATAGCTTTAATTGGATGAATAACGACGGAATAAAAATGTGGGTCTCGAGGACATGAAAATATGATTCAAAGAACGTATTTTCAGGGTCACTGAAATGAGAGTAACGGAGGAAAAAGAAAATGGGAATCGAAAAACATTGAGAAAAAAAATAATAAGAGTGGGAATATTTTTTCCTTAATGGAACAAAAACTAGATCAATTACAAAAATGATTGAATACTTTGATAAACGCATAAAAGACTTTCATAATTTTTGTTTCTATTAATATTATTACTATTATTATTATTTTTATTATTATTATCATTATTATTATTATTATTATTATTATTATTATTATTATTATTATTATTATTATTATTATTATTATTATTATATTGTTGGTGGTGGTGCTGATGTTGTTGTCATTGTTGTTGTTGTTGTCGATGCTGCTATCCATAATATTATTGTTATGATGGTTTTCTGCATTTATGATAGCTAATAAGCGTTTTAATTTGATGGCACACCACATATACTGTGCCATAAAATGCTTTCTATAAATATAATAAATGTCAATGTCCAATATCTCTCTCTCTCTCTCTCTCTCTCTCTCTCTCTCTCTCTCTCTCTCTCTCTCTCTCTCTCTCTCTCTCTCTCTCTCTCTCTCTCTCTCTCTCTCTGTCATGTACATCTATAATAACTGTGCATGAGTAGTGTAGGTTGGAAGTCCTTTTAGTATGTACAGTGCATAATGCTATCATGCTTCACCCGTACATTCCATTTACAACAATTACGGCTGAATATTAATGCAATACTATACTTGTGCATCATTCATTCACTGTGCACTGAAATGGATAACAGGAGGCGTGGGATGTACATATGTGGTAGTAACGAGGGAGTCTGAAAGGATAGGAAGGAGGGTTCTTTGTGTGTGTGTGTGTGTGTGTGTGTGTGTGTGTGTGTGTGTGTGTGTGTGTGTGTGTGTGCGTGTGTGTGTGTTCAAGTCAACAATATCACCGCTTTGGATTTTGTGTTTGGCAATTTGTATGTGTCGTCCACTTAAAAGTTTTAGAAAATGGCCAAAAATTAAATGTATTGATGGCTTTGAAAGTAATTGTGAGCAGTGGCTGTGGCAGCTACTGGTTATAATGACTAGTGGTCTATTATAATGGTAGTGGTTAGCGGGAATTAAAGTAGTGTGTGATGGAAATAGAGGTGAACAGTGATTGTGGTAGCGGAAGTTGACAGCTCCATTAAGCCTTGAGTAATATTGTACTGTCTAGCAGTTGTTGTAGTAGTGGTGGTGGTGGTGGTGGTGGTGGTGGTGGTGGTGGTGGTGAGGAGTTGAAACGTACATGAACATAGTATTGAATAATAGTTGTCTTAATGTACTCGTAAGTGAGCAGTTTTACTAAGCCAATAATAGTTCAAATAAGTAGTAAGACTCTTCAGTGTTAGTCATGTAACAGTAACGATGATGTCGTAAGATCAAATATAATACAAAATTGTTGTTTCTATTAGACTAATTGCGTTGGATTCCGTAACCTTGTGTCAGTTGAACATCACATTACACATAATGCATCTGTCGTAAGAAGAAAGGCATTACATTAACTACATTAAGTTTGTATTGTTACGATATGACACGCTTGGCAGTTTTTCCCTTCCTAGCTTGGTAGGGATCGAATTTGATTTTTAGCAGGAAGTCCAAGAGAGGGGAGAGTATTCCATCTAGCGTCAGAGGTGTGGCTTTTGAAGTGCAGCCACCCCCTCCAGCGTGCAGGAAATAGGCGACGGCTTAGATGCAGACCAGACACTTTTATCATCTTTCGTGTGGCGGCTGAGGATGGTGATGGATTCCTTGATAGACGCTGATTGCAATGGAGAGTCCGGGATGTCTTGCTCTTAAGGTGAATTACAGAGTTCTCAGTGAGGGTTCTCTTCTGTCAGAGTTGGGTCTCCGTTTAGCCGAGGTTTGCAGGTTTCGCACCTCTCTCTCTCTCTCTCTCTCTCTCTCTCTCTCTCTCTCTCTCTCTCTCTCTCTCTCTCTCTCATGATAACATCACTCTTATCAGCAACACTTGTCACTCTCCGTCCCACAACACAAGCACTTTACTTGATTTTGACCTCAGGAGTTACTTTAGGGAGAGACAGCAGCAGAGTCACTTAAAATTTCGCTGGACTCCGACCCATTGCTTCGAGGCTACACCTGCCCCTTTAAGAGTGGGTTGCCGCCCCCCTCCACCCCCCTTGCATTGTCGTGTCGTGCGGCGTCGGCGTCCCGGGGCGCGTCACGGCCGTGGACAACAGATCTCTTACATCCTTCTCCATTGCAGTTGACACAACTTTGGTGAAGCGAGAGAGAGATAGAGGGAAGTTAAAAATAACTACCTATGTCGATATTATCAACACAATAGGAGTCCTGTCGTGTATTTTGGTTGCATATGTGTGTGTGTGTGTGTGTGTGTGTGTGTGTGTGTGTGTGTGTGTGTGTGTGTGTGTGTGTGTGTGTCATATTAAGTTAAATGAACGCAGGTGAACAGACAGATAAGCAGTCAAACATACAAACACACAGACAGACAGATGTGTCTTTGTAACCTAATTTGAATATTTATCAAATATTTGGTTGCCGTCACCCGAGAAATAATTAATAAATACTACACATACACACACACACACACACACACACACACACACACACACACACACACACACACACACACACACACACACACACACACACACACACACACTCACACACACACTGTTTTGACAGCAAGCAACAAGTAGAATATCCGACAAAATAGGATAACAAGCATGGTGAGACTTGGACACCTGAGTGCCAATTACAAATTCTACAAGTCGATAGTTAAGTGGAAAAATGTATAATATGGTATAAAACACCCCCACAATAAGCTTCTTTGGACTTGATCCGATTAGGCGAAAATACTTTGGGAAACACGGGAAACTTACATACAAAGACCACCACCACCACCACAGTGAAAGAGACATCTTGTATGTTTATAATGAAAGACTTCTCAATTAATTGACGGAATACCGAGAGACTTTGATGCATTGTTAACTATTTTTTTGCGGTGCTGCCAAAGCTGTTGCCTCTTTTGTGTCTTTTGTACCGGGAAAGGAGTTTTCTTATTAATTCGTAATGAATGGAAGATTTTCTTTTTACCTGATTATTTTACAAAGTTTTGTTTGTATTTCTCTGTTTATGACTGTTTGTTTATCATTATGTATCTATCTAATTATATAGAGTGATTGACAGTAGATAAAGAGATACTGGTGAACAGGCAAATGATAACAAGAATACAAAAAGAGAAGCTGACCTACACGTAAAACCTCCCAACCAATTCTATCTATTATCCAACCCGTGAATGTTTCCAATACTTTTGTTTTTCAAATGTTCCTATTGATGGTTAACTACCACATTGAATGCAATCATTAGTCACATTGTTACTGAGTTAATGAGTTTTTAGAAGAAGAATAGTTCAATCAAGGGGTGAAGATGATAGTAGAAATACATCAATATGTTTCATACAAAGGCGTCCCTTTACTTTCTTATTACCGTATGTATCACACTATCCTTTTGTCTAATTGTAAGTCAGTCTTTTATCTTTTATCTATACAAAGCGTGTTTTTTGCGGAAATGTATCTATCAATCAATTTATCTATTTGCTTACCTACCCGTCCAACTGTTTGGCTTCATGTCATCAGTGGGAGAACGCCATCCAGTCCTCTTCCACCTTCTTGCCACACCTTCACTTACATATTTTTCAAGAAGGACGAAAGTGGAACTCTCAAGACTTAAATTGATTTTCCAATTGGTAGTGTTCCTTTGTTGCTCAGGAAGGCAACACAGAAGGAGGCACTCATCCTCAATCTCAGCCATTAGCGAGCCTTCGTTTTTTTTTCTTTTCTTTTTTAGTCCAAGCTCTTCCTCTCCCACACGCGAAGGACAGCAACCCTCGTCCCTCATGCAGAGCGTATTCATCCTCCAAAAGAACTGGATATGAATATTCGATGTTGTTTCTATTCACTTTCTGGGTAGCGGCGATTCAGTGAGGTTTCATGTCACTTTTATTCTTTTTACATATATATTTATTATTCTTTCTATGGCTTGGGAAGTCTTTTTCCATGTACTCGTTAAAAGAAGATCTCATGTTACACTGACTTACGAGTGCACGTTATTTGTTCTCCACTGAGCTTTGTGTTTTCTTTTTTTGAGTATAAATAAAATATTTTCAGACATTTTGTACTCTCATAAAAAGCTATTTACAATTGTCACTGTGATTTTCATTCAAACTTTTAGAGTCGTTTTCCAATGGATGGGAAAGAATCCTGGTTAAACTATCCCTAAACTTATGAGAACCTCCTTGGAAACTCCAGCAACTTCCACAAAAATGTGTTAATCGTGATCAGACTCTCCTGAGGATATGATATAAGCTTTTCATATCTATTTTCCTCCTTTTGTGCCCACAGAAGTATGTAGGAATCAGTCACTTGTCAGTAACTTTCCTGGAACTGCGAAGTTAAATGGGCTTTCCTCCTCTCTCTCTCTCTCTCTCTCTCTCTCTCTCTTCTCTCTCTCTCTCTCTCTCTCTCTCTCTCTATCTATCTCTCGTCCCTGTTCTTTCTTTACCTATCTATCTATCTATCTATCTATCTATCTATCGATCTATCTATCTATCTATCTATCTATCTATCTATCTATCTATCTATCTATCTATCTATCTATCTATCTCACGCATCTGTTGTTTCCTCAGCCCGTCTCCTTGATGTCCAAAAAGAATCAGCAAGTATTCTTTTTACTTTTCTTTTCTTTTATACTACTCAAGCAGTCACCATAGCTACAGTTACATAAAATGGCGAGGCGATCGTTGCTACCCAGTCCTCAATGCCGTACCGTGTAAAACTTTTGATAACTATTAGATGCGCTTCTTCTCTTTCCATGATCTTTTTCAGAGTCATAATGAAAACACCAGTTCCCTCTTCTTTTTTTTTTCCATCAGTATTGTTTCTACCAGATTGCCACACAAATGCTGTAACGAAAGGGGGGGGGGGGGGGGGGCAGGATTTCTGTAATATTTCACGACCTCTATTGTTGTTATAATCACCGGGGCGCCTGTTCCCTCCACCACCTTTGCTCTAAATGATGTAATGTGTGTGTGTGTGTGTGTGAGAGAGAGAGAGAGAGAGAGAGAGAGAGAGAGAGAGAGAGAGAGAGAGAGAGAGAGAGAGAGAGAGAGAGAGAGAGAGAGAGAGAGATGTGCATGAAAAAGATGCCAGAAAAGATCGTCGTGAATCGCTCTGAATTATGTACACATGATTACCGTAAATTCAGTGTCCCTTTGAGAGTTTCGTGGCCTCCAGTCCGTTCGTTACCTGTGGAGACCGGTGACAGCACGTGCCGCAGTTGCTACACTCGCTGGCAACGTGATCTCCCATAAAAGATGAAAAAAACAAGAACGACAATAACAACCTAGACATAAACGAGGAGACCAAGAAGTGATAGGGGGTAGTGAAGATGGAGATGATAAAAATGGAAAGGATAAAGGAGAATAAGAAAAAGGATTCTCGAAGACGAAGAGGTGATGCAGGTGATGAAGAATGATATCTTACGAGTCTCTCCCCACTAAAGGAGAGGCCCAGGGATGAGTGCGCCTGTCGCCAATCGTGCATCCATTAATCTTCTCGGCGTGGTGCATGAAGTCCTCCTTCGCGGGGCGTCAGGAGGGTTGCGTCACCGTGACAGGGGAATAAACTTCATTAGAAACGTCTTCATGGCTCTCATCTTTAAAACATAATCTGAACTCCTGCTGGTATGAGTCTTTTCACTTAAAATGAACTGAATGTATTCGTATCATCTGTCAGTGATGATACATTTTTTTTTTCTTATTTCTTTAATTTCTTTACACGGAGCAGCATCATGAGGGAGTTGGTTTTATACTTTTGTCTTTAATTGGTTTCCACAACACATTAAAGAAACATTATTAAAGTAGATCATTCAGAAAAAAAATGAGGCCAAGAAAGGTGTGATGGATGAATATTCAGGAGAGTTGAGTCCTTATTGCTTCCACGCCCCGTTTTAACTAAAGTGCTCTACGACCTCGGCTTTCTACGGCATAGTATTGATCCTCACTCACTCGAAAAAAAAACATTCCGGGCAGTAAGAGTTCAGACTTTCAACTGTAGCGTGTTTGGTGCAGAGTACAGCAGAAGAGACGACGAGAAACGGACGCCAACTGGATGTGTGTAGTCCAGAGGAAGAACACCGTAGTCAAAGGTGGCCATTCGTAAATTGACGAGTCACAATTAACTGACAAACAATGTAAGATTACGGTAAAGTGACCATTTCGAGAGATCGGTATCTTTTCTTACTGTTTTATGTTTGAGGAATTTAGGAATAGACAGAATTCGTTGTTTTACACACACACACACACACACACACACACACACACACACACACACACACACACACACACACACACACACACACACACACACACACACAGTCTTTAAGCTTTAAGTCAGGACATGCATCTTTTAGAACATCTAGCAGTGTTTTGATACATCTTTTTTCTTCAGTTCTTATGTAAGGCAAAGACTCTGAAGGTATGCAAAGAAAGTTGGTATGTTTTGTGTGGAAAAAGTTTACTTCTTGCACTCCCCCGTGGTCAAAATAATACCATTTTATTTTTACACTCATTCTAGATCCAAAGGTTCAGAAAATACGTAAGCTGGCTCAGAAACGGAGGTCGAAAAAATAAAATAGAAAATATATATATACGTTTATATAGCTACGTATGTGAGTAGCGCTTTTGTTTCATGAATTCAAGTGTATAGAAGAACGCACTGTACTCACAAAACGCACACAAACACACACACACACACACACACACACACACACACACACACACACACACACACACACACACACACAGGCACGCACAAATACTACATTTTGAGTGAAAATTGAGAATCTACGAAAAAAAAATTACAAATTCAAACAGTCTTATAAAAAAGATAGAATCTGCTATGTTTGCCCAACTCGCACACAAGCGGGCACACAACTTTAAGACCGAAAGTTAAGGAAATAAGTAAATAAAACTGGAAATAGATACGGAGAATGGCGGCGGCGTGGCGTGCTCCTGTCGGCTGCAGGAGTGACAGGGTGACAGGCGAGGCGAGGTGAAGGCACGGGACGCATAATGTGGCCCCAAGCTAAAAAGAAGGTAAAAAGGGAAAATAGATTTCTTTGCCCCTTCAGAGTACCGTGTGTGTTCAAAGGGTTCATTTTCAGTGCAGAATTTCATCACAGACAAAAACTAAGTGGAGGAATTTAATTTGTATTTGATTTCTTGAGAGTTTCCCGTGAAAAATAATCCTGTTTCTTAAAACTCATAAAGAAAAGCGGAGCAAAATGTGTTTCAGCTGCCGTTGCTGCCCAGGTCACTAAATCTTCAGGGAACTTCTTAGTTAATATGAATTTCTATTTCAATGTATATTCGGTTTATTTGTGATTTTTTTTTTCTGTCAATATGATGCAAAAATGATATGTTAAATCGTTAAAGCGTCAAAGCAAATTTATTCGTACCCCGCTGAAAAATATGTACGAGCTATTGTATTGCGCCTTTTCTAAAATTTCTCATATACGTTACAAGTGCATGTATTTTTTTCATTTAATACAAAGTTGAAAAAAAATGACTACCTACACATTTCCCCACGAAAACACATATCTTGATTTCAAATTTTCCAGAACAAAGCACAGCGATTTGTTACAGATTAGAGATACTCGCGCACAAGGAATACAAAGAGATTACCATCGTAAAACACACGTGAACCTCGCCACCACTTCACTGACGAAGGCTGCTGAACAGACTAAGAATCCCACCGACCTAAATTTAGTAACTCAGTGCGAATAGTATGTAAGAACTACCTTGAATAAATAAGTAAATGAATGGAAAAAAGTGCACGGCAAATATTTTCTCGCTCTATAGTTTATATGAAACTTTCCCTGTATTTGCAATTCAACGCACGTGTCTTTGTCCTTCACCTTCCTGGCTGACCCTCCCACTTCTTACCTGACCATCCATCAGCTCTCTGTCGCACTGTCAACTTTACACCATCATGCTTTTCCTCCTCCTCCTCCTCCTCCTCCTCCTCCTCCTCCTCCTCCTCCTCCTCCTCCTCCTCCTCCTTCTTAAAAAATCCTTTGACTGCCAACAGTAAAACGGAGAAATAAGTAACTCCACAAATTTTCAGTGAACAAGAAATGTGGACACTGAAGTGATTTAACTAAATTATCTTTATTTTTGATGTCAACGGTGTCTCTATAAGATATACTGTAAACTGTGTCAGACAATTCTTTGAAGATGTAGAAATTAAAGGGGATGAATTTATAGTTCCGCATAAAGAAAGATCGTATCTGATCACTATTGAACGAAGATTGATTTTCTTATAAGATCAATCCTTTACGAAAACATATGAATCTATCAATAAATTCTGCCTTTGTCAACCATCCTGTGTATCCGCACCTCAATCCACCAAATCAGATACCTTATTCCTCCTTTGAAACACGAAAGCACGTCCATGAAATTCAAATGTTTAACCATTCATGAAGGAAACCAACAAAGAGATCTTTTCATTGTCAAGCTCAATTTTTTTCTTTCTTTTTCATCATAGTATCCTGACATTGTGGGAATCTGCATTGGTATTACAAGGTTGTGTATTTCTGCTATTTCCTCTTTCGCTTTTGTCTGTATTTCCCACATCATGCTCTTCTTCTTCGTACTCCACTAGAATTTCTTTCTCATTTCTTATCGTATTATCCTATCATAGTGGGAATCTGCACTGGTATTACGAGGAAAGGTATTTCTGTTATTCCCTCTTTCTCCTTTGTCTGTATTTCCCACATCATCATAGTCTCCTATACGTACTTCACCAAAAATATTTGTGCGTAATTCAGGAAACACTCCTTTCGAAGCAACAAGTCTCCTGATATCTGTTCTCCTTCTGTAATCCTTTGTAATCCCTCGGCCTTCTTCCCGAATGAGAGAGAGAGAGAGAGAGAGAGAGAGAGAGAGAGAGAGAGAGAGAGAGAGAGAGAGAGAGAGAGAGAGAGAGAGAGAGAGAGAGAGAGAATTATAAAAAAAAATGCCACTACATATTTTTTCTTAAAGTTATCTTCGAAATGGTGATGGTGGTGTAAGGTACAAGAGGAGGTTTGTGGATGGAGGGAGAGGTATACAGAGGCATGAAGAGGAGGAAGAGGAGGAGGAGGAAGGAGAGAAGGAGGAGGTGGAAGGGGGATCGAATAATACTGTGTGTGTGTGTGTGTGTGTGTGTGTGTGTGTGTGTGTGTGTGTGTGTGTGTGCGTGTGCGTGTGCGTGTATTACCAGGAGGCACAAGTTCGGTGGTGGGCCAAGTCCTCGTTATCCCTCCATTAGGAGATGACTGCACCTCGAGAGATAGGAGGAGTTGAAGGAGGCAAACCACACACAAGTTGGGGAGATTATATTAAAAAAAAAAGTTTGTAAGGAGAACTTGGCAGAGGTTGGAACAGTGCCAGACTTGTAGAAATTTCGAGAGACATTACTTAATTCAACGGTGCATCTCAAAGGGACTGAAAAGGTTTGAGGTCTGACAAAAGTATGAGGAAGGCCGCACGATGCTTTACATACGTACGTTTTTACAATGGAACCTTTCATTTCAGCCTCTTACTTCGAGTGGATTGTATAACTTTAAAGAAGCTGCGATTTCGTTTTATATCTGCATTTCTACACTCGTTTCTTTTTCCCCTTACTCTCCGTGCCTTGTATTGCTTCAGCAGAGAAATCATAAGACGTCTTCGAAATTAAATCCACTTACAGTACAGGTTTAGACTCTCTCTCTCTCTCTCTCTCTCTCTCTCTCTCTCTCTCTCTCTCTCTCTCTCTCTCTCTCGCTCTCGCTCTCGCTCTCTCGCTCTTTCTCGTTCTTGATTGGCTACTTTCACGCATAAACAAATGTAAGAACAATCCCTAACAAGAGGTTTTCTGTTGATGGCATTATTGATCAGCTGACCTGGCGCACCACGACTATTGGGACATAGTGGTGCCTTTCTTCCTGCGTGGTGAGATCTTGTAGGCTTTGTCTAGCTCAAGTCATAGCTGTCGTGCTCCATCAAGGAACAGAAGACATCAGGAACAAAACCCTGCCAGTGAACCAGGCTTAGGATTAGGACAGCTCACGGCTTTCCTGAATCTGAAACCCTTCCCTTGTATGGAGTCTTTGCCCTAGATAGATAGATACATAAATAAATAGATAGATAGACAGATAGACAGATAGATAATTAGATAGTTAGATAGACATGGATAAATAGATTGATAGATGAATAGATAAATAAGTAGATAAGTAAATAAATATATAAAGAGATAGATAAAAAATATATATTAATAGATAGATAAGTAGATAGATAGATGGACAGAGAGAGAGAGAGAGAGAGAGAGAGAGAGAGAGAGAGAGAGAGAGAGAGAGAGAGAGAGAGAGAGAGAGAGAGAGAGAGAGAGAGAAAGCACCATTTCAAAGAAGCTTATCAAGAGAAAAAAAAAAAAAAAACGTAAAGAAAAATCAAGATATTGAGAGGGTAAGGAAAGAAAAAGAATTAAGGAAAAGGAAAGGAGGGGGGAAGCAAACAAACACACCAGAATAAACACGGAAGACTAACGCTGGAAGATAACAGCAAACACAGAAGCATAGCAAATGAAGGGGACGTGTTCCAGTGCTTTTTTTTGTGTATGTGTTTCTCTTCTCACCTTTCCTCATACTGACTCATCCTGCTTCTTTCTCTCTCTCTCTTCCAGGTGGACCGAATGGGAAGCGAGTGAGTGGAGGCTGAGGAAACACAACACAGGAGGGAGAACTAATGGACGGGGTGTAAAAGGAAGGAAAACAGTGCGATAAAGAGCTGAGGGGAAGGAAGAAAGGGAGAGGAAGATAGAGAGAGAGAGAGAGATAGAGAGAAAGAATCCAATACCCAGGGAAAGTTAAGGGCTAAAGCGAAATCGACTGAAAAAAAAAAATAAGGGCGGGAGTGAGAAGGAAGAGCCGAGTGGAAGGAAAACGGAAAATAAAGGAGAGTTTAAACATTGACTTGAGGAAAGCCAGTGTTGGGTGAGGCGATGGAGGGAAGCGGGCGTGGCGGGCAAAGGCAGGAGTGTCGGCGAGGCGGGCGGTGGTGAAAGTAATGGTGGCTTTTGAGGGACTTGTATGATGTCCTCTTTGACGCTGAGTGCTTGGAAACCTTCACCCACGCACACTTCTCCCCGCCATCCATCCTTTCTCACGCCTCTCCTTCCCTTCTTCTCACTCTCCCTCACACTCTCTTTCTCTTTCGTGTTCTCATCCGGCCGCCCCTTCCTCTCCCTTTTTCCCGAGATTCTAAAACATCAAAGACAACTCGAGAAAATCACCGCAGCATTTCCTGTGACTTTTCTGTACACCATTTTGTAGCCGGAAGAGCCAACCACCGCGACCTTGAGAGTAAAAGCCAAAGGAGAAGGGGGGGAGAAAGCCTTCCCTTTAACTCCATCATGATGTCACCGGGGGAGGGAAGTGGAGACATCGGCAGCATCTCGGACAAATTACTGACCCAGATCATCCACAACCTTCAAGCCTTCCCTAACGAGACTGTGGATCTGACGCAGCCTCACCTCCGCCACTCACTCTCCAACGTCTATCCGCTGTACATCTTCCTCTACAGCCTCCTGGTGGTGTGTGGGACGGTGGGCAACGCAGCCATGATCGCCCACATCCTCCGCCGCCGTCTACACAGGAACCCAACCAACGCGTACCTCATGAACATCGCAGTGTGCCAATTCATTATGAGTTTCCCCCTCCTGCCCCTCTCCCTTGCTATCCTCCTGGTGCAGAATTGGATCTTCGGCAGCTTCCTCTGTTACTTCGTGCCAATGATTCAGGTGAGACGATAGACGTGGGTGTTGTGGCAGTAGTGGTGGTGGTGGTTGGGTAGTAGAGATGGTAGGCCCTGGGAAAATTGTGGAAAGGTTTGGTGGTTGTATGCTTTTGGACCCTGAAGGGGATTGTGGGTCTTAGGAAAGAGGCGGAGAGGTGCGCATATTGACTCTTACTCCTTCATGTAGTCCTGTGTTTTCCTTCGCACTTATCTTTCTGTTCCCTGTGTCCCATTTCTCTTTTCTTATTCTCTCTCTCTCTCTCTCTCTCTCTCTCTCTCTCTCTCTCTCTCTCTCTCTCTCTCTCGTCTCTCTCTCTCTCTCTCTCTCTCTCTCTCTCTCTCTCTCTCTCTCTCTCTCTCTCTCTCTCTCTCTCTCTCATTTTCTTCCTCGTTCATCTTTTAAAATCGCCTCTTCTTTGTATCTTTTAATTACTTGTTCCTTCTCGTATTTTGTTCCTTATTTCGTTTCAGGTTCAGTCAAACCTTTTTCTATTAACATATTTATCATCACTACTATTTGCTATACACCTTCTTCGCTTCTCTCTAATTACTCATTCATTTCTCCCATCTAACTCTTTTATAATCCTTTTTTTTGTCTCCTCCCCTTCACATCTTTCTAATTACCCATTCATTTCTCTCATCAAACTCCCTTTTATTTCTTCTTCTGTCTCCTTTACTCATCTTAATTATACCTTTCCCTTCGTAGATTTTAATCATAATTTGCTATACTCGTGTTCTGGTACCTTGTATTTACCTGGTGTGGCCTTACCTGTGCTTCATTTGCATATATATCTACCTGTCCCTTTATGAACTGCTATGTTTGTGTAATAACCTGCTTCCATTTTGGCTTTTAGATTTAGGGGTACAGATCATTCTTTAGTAACCTGTGTATTTTCGATCTTGTTTTTTTCATATTTCATTTCTGTATTCTTTTAGTTTGTGTTCAGGTTTTTTAATTTATTCTATTGTTATTTTTATTGTTCTTTTATTATTCTTATTGTTTTGCTTCATCTTTCACTTCAGTTATTTTCCTATTGTCTTTCTCTCTTTCTTTCGTTCTCTTCTTTCCTCTACTTCGTTTTCTTTGTTTGTTTGTTGATTCTATTTGTTTTCACCTCTCTCTTCCACTCCTTAGTGCGTTTTTTCCTTTTTACATTCGTTATCTTTATTCTTATTAGCTTCCGTTATTTCTTTTCTCTTTTCTCCTCCTCTTCCTCCTCCTACTTATTCTGTAATGTCTGTATTTCATCTTTTATCTCTGTTTCTGCTTCACTTCCTTTTTTTTTAGTTTCCATCATCCTTCTCTCGTTCCTTCCTTCCTTCCTTCCTTCCTTCCTTCCTTCCTTCCTTCTTTCCTTCCTTCTCTCCTTCCTTCTTTCCTTCCTTCCTCCTCCTCCTCCTCCTCCTGCTCTTCTTCCTCCTCTTCCTCGTTCTCGTTACATAGTGATTTCAATGCGGAGAGTAACATGATCAAGGTGAAGGAAGGAAGGAAGGAAGAAAAGGAGGAAGGAAGGAAGGAAGAAAGGAAGAAATGAAGGCAGGGGTAAAGGCAGGGAGAGAAGTGGAATAATGGAGAAAGAAAAAGTGAAATGAAGAAAAAAAAGGAAGTTTGAATGAAAGAGAGAGATGCAAGGAAAAATGGAAGTAGGTGGAAAAAAAGAAGAAAACAGGGAAAATAAGAAAAAGAGAAGAATAAGGGATAAATGAATGAAGAGGAAAGAAAGAAAAGAATGAGGAAGAAGCGGAACGAAAGAAAAGAAAAAAAGAAAGAAAAAAGAAGAAAGAAATGAATAAACTAATTGAAGAATATAAGAGAACACTCCAAAAAAGAGGAAATGAAATAAAAAAAGAAAAAAACGAGGAAATGAAAGCAGGAAAAGAAAAAAAAGAGTAAAAAAGAGAAAGGAACGAATAAAAAAATAAGGAAAAAAGTAAGAGAGAAAGAAAAAGAAAGAAGGAAACAAACAGAAAGAAGAGGAAAGAAAATAGACAACGAAGAAAAAAATATTAAAAAAGGATGCAAAGCGAGAGAAAATTAAGAAACAAACAAACAAAAACCAGAGAGAGAGAGAGAGAGAGAGAGAGAGAGAGAGAGA
>CM035199.1:16565490-16585929 GCA_020233015.1 Callinectes sapidus | reverse complement strand
GGGGGGGGGAAGGGAGGGAGGTTATGTGTGTGTGAGCAATGGCAAACAAGACGTAATTAAATGAGATATACAGATAATTTAATTGCGAATTCTATGACATATGATGGGAAAACAGATGAAGGAGAAGGTAAAAAAGTAAACAAAGAATGCTAATAAAGATTGAGAAGGAAAGCAACAAAGAACTGACGAACAAAACTAAAACAAAGACTCGTGTATAATGACTTTAGGAAAAAGCTGAAAATGAAAAGGAGATGGAGAAGAGATAGGAACGAATAATAAACAGCTAAAAATGGTATAAATCTGAGCAAAATTGAAGGTTTATATTAAAAGACATGAGTTTTTAACAAAATTATGGAAATCAACTCCTTGAAAATCTTCCTTGCTCTTCAAGTTCATGCTCTCTTCACCACACACATTTCTTCTCACATCCTCCTCCTCCTCCTCCTCCTCCTCCTCCTCCTCCTCCTCCTCCTCCTCCTCCTCCTCCTCCTCCTCTTCCTCCTCCTCCTCCTCTTCAGTCCTTTATTAACTGCGGATTCAAATCACCATTTTTCCTCCTTCTCCTCCTCCTCCTCCTCCTCCTCCTCCTTTTCCTGCTCTAATTCTTCCTTCTCCCCCTTTCGTTTTTTTTTTCCAGTCTTTCTCTTGCTGTTCTTTTTTCTCCATTATTCATATCCTTTTCCATTTCCGTCCATTCTCCTTTTTTCATCCTTCTCCTCTTTCTCCTCTTTTCTTTTTCTCGCTTTACACAGTCTCTCTCTCTCTCTCTCTCTCTCTCTCTCTCTCTCTCTCTCTCTCTCTCTCTCTCTCTCTCTCTCTCTCTCTCTCTCTCTCTCTCTCTCTCTCTGACCAAGGTGGTTGGACTAATAAAGAATTTTCCCATTAACTTTTTTTCATCACGGTCTTAGGAAATGAGCTTTTTCTTTCTCTCTTTTTTAGTGAGGAAAGTGTTTATGAGCTGTTGACAGATTTCCAGAGTTTATTTTTCTTCCTTTTTCTGGGTTTTTTTTCCATTCAACATTAATAATGGTTATAGTAGTAGTAGTAGTAGTAGTAGTAGTAGTAGTAGTAGTAGTAGTAGTAGTAGTAGTAGTAGTAGTAGTAGTAGTTGTTGTTGTTGTTGTTGTTGTTGTTGTTGTTGTTGTTGTTGTTGTTGTCGTACCTGGCAAATGTATTTCTTGAAGTCAAAGAAACAACAGATGTTATTGATTATTTGCAGAGTTTTTTTGTTCATGTTCTCTCTTACCATCGTAAAGTCACCGGATTATTTCACTACCGCATTTAACCCCCTAACATATTGTATTAAAATTTCCACCTGAGCGCTTGCTTTCTACCTTAACTCCTTCCTCATATTTTAGACCGTCCCAGCGCCATCTTCTTCATCCCCTCCCCCTTTAAGGAGCCTCGTAACTTCTATTATCTTTCTCCACCACTCTCTCTCCATCCCTTTGCCTCCCGTAGCTTTCCCTTCACACCTGAGATAATGACTTCCCTTCCCTTCACGCTTCCTCACTCTTCCTTTCATCATATCTCTCACTTCACCACCACCACCACCACCACTAACCTGTCTCTCCCTCCTCTCCGTCAGGTTGGTGAACAACATGGTGATGGAGACGTATGATAACTCTGGCCATTTCGACCTAACGTTCATCACCTTTGTGTGGGTCGCGTTCCTGCCAACCGTGACCACGCCGGCGCTCTATGCTGCCTGGCGCATGAGTCGGTGAGTTGCAGAGGGCAGAGAGAAGTGTTACCAAGACAGGAGAGTTAACTGGATAGATTGGTGGATAGGTAGATGCATATTTAGATAGGTGTGTAGGTAGATGAATAGATAGAGAGACAGGTAAATAGTTCGGTAGATAGATAGATAGATAATTAGGGAGATAAATAAATAGATAGATCCACAATTATACAGATCATTAAAAAGGTGTGTAGATAGATCGACTGACCATAAATTTGCCATAGCATAATTACACATTGTCATTATTAAAACGTTAGCATCATAATGAATCAAGGCAAAATTAATTAAACTCTAATTCGTGAAATAAATCCTTAGAACTAAAATGTGAATTCGAAAATAGATTGAGCCATCCATTCAGGCATTGATTCATTTATCTAATCTGTAATATATTCTTTCTTTTTATGTCTGTCCTTTTTTCCGTTCCAGTCATTCTTTTTTATCTTTCTTTCTCTTATGCTTCACTGATTAATTCATTCAGTTTTTGCTTAGTTTTCTTTCATTCATCCATCCATTCATTCATTCATTCATTCATTCATTCATTCACGAAAAGGAAAACTATGCAAGTATAGTCCCTCATCCAAAGACCTAAAACACAATCAGACTGTCAATAGACTGATTGGAGTTGACATTGCATCAGACATGTAGTGGAGAGACATATAGACTTCCAGTAGTCAGCAAACAGGCGGAAGGCATATTGATAAGGTACAAAAACTTAAACTTTCAGATATCGTGATGTTATGCAGGTTATAAAATTGTAATATCTTTATCACTCAGTTTTTGTCTCTTTGAGTACGGTTCGATTCCAGGGTTTTATATACCTCTGCATGGAATATGTCTTTTACTGTGTGTGTGTGTGTGGGTGGGTGTGTGTGTGTGTGTGTGTGTGTGTGTGTTTGTGTGTGTGTGTGTGTGTGTGTGTACATGTGTTGCAGTCAAAAGGCTTTTTTGTCTCAACTTTGCTTTGAGTAACTTTCTTCAAACTCTTACAGTTTCTTTTAGTTCTCTGCATTGCTTCTTTATATTTCTCACAATAAGACCTCCTCCCTACTTCCTGCATTCCTATCGTATGATATAAACTTTTTGTCGACTTTTTACTACGATAGAAAACAACTGCATTAGAAATAATTAATGAAATATTTATAAACATCAAATGAAAAGAAAGATATTTAAAAAGAATAGATTTTGCCATTTTTTTACCAGTTTAGGGTAGCTGTAGAGCAAGAACAGATGCCCCGGCGTAATTAGTAACAAAGGTTATATAGCAAATGGCAGTCGAAGATTTGGGCATCACATTAATTACTAAAGTATTCTTAAAACTTCAAGAACTTTAATAAAAGTTATAAAACAAAACTCAAGATAAGTGTTTGAAAGTTTTGCTTGTTTTATATGTACTACTAAAACTAAGATTAAGTAACCTCTAACAGAATGCCTACTTTATAACGATAACAGTAATTTGAAATGTACATATGTGCTTTTTTAAGACACAACATTTCTTCTTCCTGTTCCGTCAGCCTTCCTTCACCGTCGTCTTATCCTACAGGTCACGGCCTTTCTTCCATAAGCTCCTTACGTTCACTTACTTTTCCTTTGCCTCCTCCAATCTTCTGACTTCATCCCTTTGTTCTCTTTCACTGTTTTCTGAAACTACATGCCATTGCTTTCCTCTGTCCCCTTCATCACACCTACTGTCACGTATTTTTAGATAACCTTCTCTTATTCTCCATTATCTTATGTATTGAGATAATCTCGGACTACTTCGTTGCTCAAACTCAACAATTTTACATTTGTCTTCCTCGGGATATACTGAAGACTCTTGTAAATTGTTTCACTCATGTCCGAGCTCTGTTTTCTCTTACCACCGGCTGAGAGACGCATGCAAAATGAGATGACACATGTGAAAAAGGACACACACACACACACACACACACACACACACACACACACACACACGAAGACGGAGAGCGCAGTGGTGCATCTGAGAAAGATTTAAATTGTGGATTAGCTGTGGGAAGTGATTGTGGGCTTGCGGGAAGACGGCAGAAATGAATTAGTTAAGGAAAGTAACCTCGTGTTGCCTCAAGTTTTATGCGGGAACGAGGTGGAAGGGTAAGACGAGGCAAGGCACTGGGTGAGGAATGCAGGTGAAGGAATGTGTAAAGGAAAAACGACTAAAATGAAAAGAGAAAAAGGATTGAGTGAGAGAAAGTGTGAAGGGAAAAAAGGTAGAATAAAAGGGTGATAGAAAAAACTCAATTGTGCGAAAGAATATGCGAAGGGAAGAATGAGATGAAATGAGACTGTTTGAAGGAAGAGACAGAATAGAAGGATGTATGTAAAAAAATAATGAGGGAATGTATGTAAGAAAAAATAAGATTAAATGAGAGAATGTGTGAAAGATATGGAGCATGTGTCTGTATTTTGAACAGGACAGGAAATTTGATTTAGATCATTGATTAATTATAAGAAGAGATTGGTGACAGGATAGAACACCGAGGAACACCACTATTAATAGATTTAGAAGAACAGTGGCCGTCTGCCACAGCAGCAATACATAGAACGGTCAGAAAAGAAACTTGATATAAAGTTGCACAGAGAAAGATGTGAACCTTTGTGTTAGACTCTATCAAAAGCTTTTGATAAGTTTAAGCAACAGCAAAAACTTCACCAAAACTTCTAAAAGTAGATGGTGACTAAGACTCAGTAAGAAAATATAGACCACCAGTAGAGCGGCCTTGATGGGAGGCATACTGGTGGGGATCTCAAGGCCTCCAGAGTGCAAGTGGTTCCACTCCAAATCAGCTCACTAGGCGTGCCTTGCCTCTTAACTCCCTCTTTACGTACACATTCATATGCTTCCTCCCGGCAATCCTGTCTAATACTCTCCTGCTGCTGCTCGCTCCCCTCCCTTACATTCTTTTCCTTTTAGCCTTTCAAGTTCACTCGTAATTGCACAAAGGTTCTGAAATTCCCTTACCTCTGATGCACTCACTCTTTATGGTGCTTTGCTTTTGTACATTTATTGCAACAAGAGTGAGACGGAAGAATGTTTCACTCCAACACCCTCACAATACGTTTAATTTCCTTGACTAAACGAACAATGTGACAAGATATGTTTAAAGTGATTTTTCTTGCATTGCTTTTGAATTCTTCAGAATAGCAATACAAACAACGGTTTCAAGTGTTTATTTATTTTTTCTTTCATTGTTCAACATAGAACATTTTACTTCCTCATAGGTATTTAGTGAATTCAATTAGTAATTAATTTATTTCGTTAGATATGTAATTAGATTTAAAATTCATGTGACGCTATAAACCAAAGCGTGTTTTAGTTACTGTATTATTTGAATTCAAGCAGGAAACATGTAAACATATAAATAATCAAATAAAAGCAAATAAACAAATAAAGAGCAACACAAAGTTAGTTGAAACATAAAAGTTTAGGTGATGTGTTGGAGTTAGAGACTGATACATCACAACAACAACAACAACAACAACAACAACAACAACAACAACAACAACAACAACAACAACAACAACAACAACAACAACAACAACAACAACAACAACAACAACAACAACAAAAATAATAGTGATAATGTTGATGATAATAATAATAATAATAATAATAATAATAATAATAATAATAATAATAATAATAATAATAATAATAATAATAATAATAATAACAACAGTAATAATAACAATAATAATAATAGTAAACAATAATGATAAACATACACACGAAATTAGGCACAAAAACTTCAGTCCAAAAAAAAAACAGTGCAAAAATAGGAAGATGAAACAGAACAAAAGCAGACAGAGAGACGAGAGCAAACAGGGAAGAGAAAAGAGTAAAGTGAGGAGTAAAGATGCTTTGAGATACATAACAAAACGTGTGTACATTCCTTCCATTCAAGAGAGAGAAATGGATAGACATGAGTCGACACGCTTGAGAAACATTAATCGTAACACACAATACTTTTACGGTCTATATTGTTAGTGGGAAAGGAGAGATACGGAGAGGGAAAAATATGCATAATACGAGGGAAAGAATAATGGATTTTCTAAAGTGTCAGTGGAGGGGAACAGATAGCAAATCATACGAGGGTGGACGTTGAAAGTTGTAATGCGAGGAGAAGAGTGCAGCGCATCGAGATAAAGGGACAAAGGAAAGGAAAAATAGGAAAATGGAAAAAGATAAGAACAATATATTACCGAAAAAAATACAGAAAAATTTTATGAATAAGCAAAACAAGGCGAGCAGAGAGAGAGGGGGGGGAGGGAAAGGGGGAGACACAGAGCTATGCTATGTTATCAGTAAAGTTTACAATCTTTATTCTCCCCACCTTCTCCTCTCTCTCTCTCTCTCTCTCTCTCTCTCTCTCTCTCTCTCTCTCTCTCTCTCTCTCTCTCTCTCTCTCTCTCTCTCTCTCTCTCTCTCTCTCTCTCTCTCTCTCCAGATCAACTAAGGAGAGGATCAGGAATTATCTTCACATGGGCGGCTGGCGTGGAAGGCGAGGAGGAAACACCCAGAACTTCACGCCCATGCTGTACTCTTGCCACCCACGCCTCTCGATGGACGCGCCTTCCTCCGCCACCGCCTCCTCTCCGGTCCACCTCCACCTGCACACTCAGTCTGGGGAGCCCTCTTCTCCTCGCCCCACCACCCCTGTCTCTCTGAATGCTTTGCCGCCCCGCCCTGATCACCCCAGACCGTACTCCCTGGCGCTTCCCTCCTGAGGCTGCAAGTAAGTGGTTATTTGAAACGTTATGGGTGTTTAAGAATCTCTCTTTTCAACGGTATTCGAGCGTGGGAATAGATTATTGGAATTCAAGCTGGAATATATTTCTTTCTAACCCCTTCTGTACTGGGACGCATTTTCATAGTTATTCCGTTCATCATTTGTCGATTTTATACAGCTTCACAAGTTTATGTAGTGGATTAAAATAGTACAGACTCTGGCCATTAATCTTCTAATCTCTATAGACCCTTCCTAATGTCAATAAAATCGTCAAATCACACCCAAAACTCGTGGTAAAAATGTATCCCAGTTGTGAAAGGGTTAAATGATAATGTGTTGCTCTGTACTTGAGTGTTAGTTGGTGTTCATTATCCATCCTTTGCAATATATTCATAAAATCGTGTGAGTACTTTATAGAAATTGAAATTGGTGGAGAAAATCATTTGTTTCAAGTGATGGGCAGTGTGTTAAAGGATTAAGTGTTGGTGTTGGTAGTGTTGTCTTTGTTGAACTCCCTGCTGGTGTTAGGAAAGGCAGTGCATTGCTTCAGCTGGTGCTTGTGGGAGGGCTTATGTTAATTAAGCAAATACGAAGCAGTGCTGGGAACGGAGTGAATGAGGAGGGGAATGTTCACTTACTACCAGTATATCTATATGCTTTGTTGCCTCTCCTTAAGATACTGCATGTCGCTTCCATCTGCGTGTGTGTGTGTGTGTGTGTGTGTGTGTGTGTGTGTGTGTGTTTACGTAGCTAATTATGGCCACACACACACACACACACACACACACACACACACACACACACACACACACACACGTATCTCACATCATTACGCTTACAATTATGAGCATTTTGTAATGTTATGTTGAGTATGTTGTAATGTTAATTATGTTATATTATGCCACTCATGTCACAGCCTCATCATGTTATATTCTCCCATCATTAATGTCAACTCGTATCATTCTCTATTTCAAAAGTTTATCTGTGTGTTTCTTTTTTATTTTCTTTCTTTTAAATCTGGTGAAAATGATACTCCATTTCATATTTGCAGTGAACTCGCATTAATCAACTTGACGGAGAAGCTCATTAAGTATTTTTTTTCATTAGTAATACTTTTTGTTTAACCTATTCAATGTATGTGCTTCCCATGCTCCCCCTCTCCGCCTCCACCCACCAGCATTCCTTCCTCCCTCACGCTGGTGACTGTGACTGGTGACTGTATAGAGTGGAATCAATACTCGTACGTGTATTTGACTGAGTGCTTTTCATTGGAAGTTGGTAGCGGTATTTTTTTCAGTAAATAAATATGGGAGGAAGGTTTTATTTTATTTTATTATTTTTTTTCTGTCTCTCATGTTCATATTTGTTTTGTAATCGTGTTCGACTTAATACTGTGTGATACATTTCATTTATTTATTTTTTTGTTGTTGTTTTCTGTGTATTGTTGTTATATAAATTTGTCTTGTAGTTTTCTTTTTTCATTCATTTTTTTTTTGTCTTTGTGTGCTCTCTCTCTCTCTCTCTCTCTCTCTCTCTCTCTCTCTCTCTCTCTCTCTCTCTCTCTCTCTCTCTCTCTCTCTCTCTCTCTCTCTCTTCGTGTGTATCTACTTATCTATCTATCTGTTTGTCTATTCTTCCATCTACCCATCACTCTATCTATACGAACATAATATTATAGAAAGCATACCGGAGGAGGAGAACCAAGCCCCTTCGCTTCTCCATTGTTGGATATCATTCTGGTAAACGTGCAGCCTTTATTTACCGACCAGGAGGGAAGGCGAGGGAGGGAGGCAGTGAAAGAGAACAATAATGCAATCAGCTCAGGGGATTGCATGGCCTTGCACTTGTCTTTATCCCCCTTCAGTACTATGACAAATTTTCATATTCATCTTGCTTACTATTCGGTGATTTTATGCAGCTTCAGAAACTTATAAGGGGGGAATTAGAATAGTGAACATTCTGACCATAAATCTTCTTACTAATGGTAAAAATTAGTCGCAGTACTAAAAGGGTTGATTAGTACAATTGAGGAGCCTCTCTCTATCAGCAGTGCAGTATTTGTATTGAATATTGAACTAACTTTCTGTCATATTTATTCAGCCACGGGAAGTAATACAGTCTCTGTAGCTCCAAATGTTTACCCTGAACACCTATAGCCAAAACTGCAACTTTCGACTGCACACCTGATGGATTCTTGCAGCTTTGTTTATTTTTAAAGTGGATATTTTTTAATGTAGGAGGAAAATGCTGGCCAAGGATGACAAAGATGAGAAAAAAAAACACTAACTTACCATTTACTCAAACTTCAGTCTTAAATTCTAGAAAGAAATACGAAAGCGAATTCTTGGATATGCTTCTCAATTTTCACCACTATTGGAAGACTAAGATTTTCATTCAAAACTCATCATTCACAAGGATAGAAAGGAATTTACTATCACTCAAAAATGGAGGGTCACCGGATTAGACTCAGGTATCTGGTTGTTCATTAGTGCCGTGACAAAAGAGGCTGAAAGGAAGCTTAGGTAAATTGACGACAAGGGATGATACCATGTAGGTGAAAATAGGTATGAATGTTTTATCCAACTGCCACATGTAAGCCTGCCGAGTTCTTGCAGTTTCTCTTCATGATTTTATGTTTTAATCCATGAATTTTAATGTTTCTGTTCAGTCCGCTGAGTTTTACCTTTCATGTGACGTTTAATTAAATGTAAACACGGTCGGGGAATGTCCGGCTTCGTGATGGTAAAACCAGAAACTCCCCTCAAAAATATTCCCAAAACACAGTACGAGTGAAGCCTCCTCGCCGTTCGCAGTGATACATTTATTGATTATTGGTTCCGTCTCACTTTTTTCACAAAATTCTCTCTCTCTCTCTCTCTCTCTCTCTCTCTCTCTCTCTCTCTCTCTCTCTCTCTCTCTCTCTCTCTCTCTCTCTCTAATCGGAATGCTCTAACGCCACACTACACCACGACGTATTCTAATTACTGAAAAAAAAAACTGACAACCCTTGAAAAATGAAATCAAAATAAATAAGTACATGAAAATACCAGATCATCAGAAGAGAACACAAAGCAGATGGTCGGCTCTTCCATCCTCCTGCAGGAAGAACGAGTATCAATTTTGTCAGTAAATATTTCTAATCGGTAATCTCCTCCCTTTGGTGACAGGAGCTACGCAATATTTCTTCTCCGTCGCCGTCACTGGGGATACAAACGGATATTAGCTTCACGTTTTCCTATCGCACGTCTGTCCCTCTCTCTCTCTCTCTCTCTCCCTCTTATCTCTCGAAGGTATAAGAGAAGCTTCGTACCCTACAATGTTTTTTCCCTATTTTTCTTTTTCCTGAAAGGTGACTGGCAGCTGTAACAGGTTCTCATCAGTTATATTATATGCAGTTCATCTTTTTAACTATTAATCAGTACTGGGACACATCTTTACCAGGAGTTTTGGGTATGATTACACGATTTTATGGACATTAGGAAGGGTCTGTGGCGGTCAGAAGATTAATGGATAGGGTCTATACTATTTTGATCCCCACATGAGTTTCTAAACCTGTATAAAATCGATAAATAATAAGCAGAATAAATATAGAAATGCGTCCCAATACTGAAAGGGTTAATTTAACATGTGGTTCCACCAAACAACTTACAGAGCTACAGGAAAAGTTAAAAAAAAATCAATAAATGAATGAATAAATAAAATAAAATAAACAAATGAATAAAAAACACGAAGTATATATAAGTCGGCAGTCACAAAGAGACTAATGTTCACTGTGAAAGAATATATCAACAGGCAGCCAGTGTCCCATCACCCGACATTATTTTGTTACATGTTTGAAGCAGAAAAGTGTAAAAAAGATCCGACTTTCCTTACATATGAGGAAAAACTAACACTTAATTTGCCTAATGGTACGGTATATGCATTATTTTAATTTATTTACATGTTTGTTTAGTTCTTATCTATTTATGTAACTTTATTTTACTTTTGTTTGTTCTATTTATTCAATCTCTCTCTCTCTCTCTCTCTCTCTCTCTCTCTCTCTCTCTCTCTCTCTCTCTCTCTCTCTCTCTCTCTCTCTCTCTCTCTCTCTCAATTCCCATCTACCAATTGGCAGTGATTTCCAACATTTGTCTTTTTTTTTTTTTTTTTTTGGAGCAGTAAATGGCACAACTTTGTTGACTAACCTTTTGTTTTGCTCCGCTCTTTTTTTCCCTTTGGTTAGTTTCCATTCATTTAAAGTAAAAGGATTGTGGAAGGGAAATCGACTCACAGTTCGCCACTCTGTTATATATTGTATCATGAACTCAATTTTTGTCTCCCTCGCTGTCCTCTCATCCCCATCCCCTCGCTTCGTTCCTCTTTCCCAGTTCACTGTTCATTGCTTTTTCCCGTTAGCGTTCATATCCCCTTTCCCTTCTCCCCACGTCCCCTCACCACTTGCTTTATCATTACTTCTCCCTATTCAGTCACTCGCTCCTTTTTCCCATTCCTATATTCAGTCCTTTAACATGTTCTCTTTCTTTTCTCTTCTTCTCACTTATTCCATTCTCTTAACCTCTTTCATTTGTGATTTTTTCTGACTGTAACTATCCTCTACTCTCGTTTCCCGCGATTTCTACCATTCACTATTATTATGTACTGCCTCTGTTGTCTTATATCCATGTCATAGCTTTACCATCATTCTCTAACCTCTCCTCTTACTCTCTTCCTTTCCCACTTTTCCCTTTGCTTTCGTACTCATACCCTGTCTTACCACCGTCACCATCCTCCATTCTCTTCGCACTGCTACTGTCCTTTAAGCCCATTCTTTGTTCTTTTCCAACATCGTTTCGTAACGCAATCCTCAGTCTGCTGTCCCAGTCCCTCACGTGCCAGCAACTCGTGTTTGTCACTGGTCCGCCAGTAATAGCCAAGTGAGATCGCCTTGTCAGGGCTTAACATGTCAGGGGAAAACAAGCAAAGTCAAATCACGTTCTCCTATTCTGAAGCCCCGTACCACGACTCCCGCTGTCTCCTTTCTGTCTTTGTTTTGTACTTAACGTCCTCGTCACTGTAACGAATGCTGCGCACGAGCTGCTCCTGTCCAGCTAATGCCCTGGTCTCAATTTCGCGTCTGTTCTCATTGGAAGCCTGATGAGGTGTGCCTGTATAGCTGCTCTCCCTCTCCTGTAGCTAAAAGGACTGCAGTTTGTCAGGCCCGTGTAAATGTCCATCACGGACACATACATGCGCGCACGCACGCACGCACACACACACACACACACACACACACACACACACACACACACACACACACACACACACACACACACACACACACACAGATGAAAATGTAGGTAGTTTGTTCTAAATGTAAAATAGACAAAAGGCAATTTGTTTAAAACGAGATAAATGCATACGTATATACTTCCCACCAAAAAATTAAATGCATGTGTGGTTTAGTTAATTGTTTTTGTAGTCAATGTATCCGTGAATCATGGAACAATTTCCTAATTGACCCTAACTAAACACGATGATTATGTATTTGCTGATATGTATGACCAAATGCACATTTTAACAATATTTAAGGAGTAATCCACATGCATAACTTTTTATGTTGTTGTTTTTACGACATATTCATGGAAAAACCGTTGATATTATCAATATCTATTATGGTTCTTGAATCCTTAACTTATACAGAATTTTCATGAGAAACCAAAGAACTCCAGCAGAGACAATGGCTTGATTACGATTCACAAGAGGGTGAATGGCCACGCCTCAGTTTGCTGGGCGGTGAAGTATGATCATCTGTGCGTGATGGATTCGTGAATATTATTCTGTCAATTCATTGCGTTCCATGATGCATACCTTTATCAAGAGGCTTGACACAGTGACATGTATATTGAAAAGTAAACTTTCAGGAAAGTTACTGACAAACAAGTTATTATGCTGAATTTAATGAGTTAAAAACATCAATATAGACTGTTACTTTAGTAAATATTCAAGAGAGAGAGAGAGAGAGAGAGAGAGAGAGAGAGAGAGAGAGAGAGAGAGAGAGAGAGAGAGAGAGAGAGAGAGAGAGAGAGAGAGAGAGAGAGAGAGCATGTTCAAGTGCATGTTTGGTGAAATATTTCGCCATTTTTAAGTGCATAATAGCAATAAACATTTACTATTTCAAGTATATTTTGCTAGTATAGCATTTATTGCATTTTACATTTGCAGTAATTGAAGGTGTTAGTCAGTCTTGGACTGATCACATTAACAATGACTCGCGCTGCTTCTTCTTTTCACAATTCCATGCGTCACTTATTCGTTATTCACGTATTACATCCACACCCTCCCCTGGTGATGGAAACGTGCATAATTTAGAGACAACGCCGTGCTAGAACCAAAAGCAGACACACGGCAAACCTACGAATTTTCAGATCAATTAATCAAGCCGTTCAATATAGTGTACTTGTGGATCCGTATTCAGAAACACCTTTTATTTCACCACAACAGTCTTCAAAGATCATTAGCCGGATTGTCAAAAGAGTTTCTTCTGTTAATAATGTAGAGCTTCTTTTTTATTGGCCACGAGAATGGTAAAAGAATATCTTGAACGTATAGTTGAGATCCTGTCATTAGTTTCGGAATATTACCCATAAACTCTCTTCTTTACGACATCATTCGCGTTGATTGCTGAGGCGTCACTCAGTTTTACTCGTTGAATTAATAACTTTCTCATTTATTATTCGTGATAATGATGATGAGGATGATGATTTATTGAATTATATTACTCCTGTTTTCATCATAAGCATGATTATTTTTGACATCTCTCACATTATTCTTATGGCTTATCATACTTCTGTATTGCAAAATGTCATTCCAATTCTCACAGTATATCCATAATTCAAAGCTATACGCTTGTACATGTTTTTACCGCCTCACAAACACATCTCTGTCTTGTATAAACTATATTTTACCCCAGTATCGCAGTTCTATTTACAAACTACACTGTCCCACTAAGACTCCCTCGTACACACTCTATTTAACCCTAATAGCACACTTCATCCACATAAAACTCTATCTAGCACCATAAGTACACACTTTAGCCACGCACACACACTATGCTACGACCCAAACACACCTTCACAAGCTCCACACTTTAAGGCTAAGCAGTCCCATGAACACAGAGCTTTGCCACGCACAGAGGCACCGGTAATCGTTCGTGTTGCCGCGTTCAGGAGACCCACAGAGGCAAGTTAGTTGGGGTCGGCCTTCATGAAATCTATTTCTGATGATTGCCTTGTGGTGTGTTCTCTTTAAACCGCAATTCTCACCAACGTGTTCTTGAAATAGCCTCTGCTCCTCATTTCCCAAAGAAGCAAGCCTCTGTCCCTGCCTCTGTGTCAAAAGTGAGGCAGTGAATCTCATCTTCCATTGGTCTCTTCACGACACGTCAACTAAAAAAATAAATAAATAAAGCGTTATTTAAGTGTCTTCTTTCATGGTTCACTTACTGTGGCGTTTTAATCTATCAAGCATTCTACATACTCTTCAGTACTGAGTTCAATGTTGATATTGTTAATTTACGTGTATTCCTTCTGCCGGATTTCACTATTATTCTGCTTTGCTCGAGTTATTTAATACTTGGAGCTAACATTAATCTCAAAATTATCACCTTATTGCCCTAGTTTTGTGATATTTATTGTGTGATGCATTGTTCCTTTTACCACATGAGTATAATCAGAGAGAAGTGTGTTTACGGATATCCAAAGTCCAGCTGCTTGTTGAATATTCATCTTGATTTACATCACTTCCAGCGCTCACTTGATTGGCCCTTAAAAATATTTACATTATCCTCACATGTACCCGTCTGTATCATTATACATTCCGCATCCTCCTCATTATTCGGTCAAAGTTGTTGTCTTTCTCGCTAATGATCTTCATAACATGCTGTGTTTATAACTGAAGCGATAAAGATCAAGGAAGTGACCTCAAAGGAGTCACTCCGAAGGCGCTGATCATCAAAGGTACTTGATCCATCACCTGAATCTCATGCAGTTTATATTTCTGTCCAGAATCCTGTCAAATCTATTTTCCAACTTGATAAGAATCTTTCATCTATATAAAATGTCAGTACATTTAATTTTTTTTATTTATAGTACATCTCCAAAAAATTCTCCAACATTTCTACTCCATCTATACTTCTATCATTTCAACCTGATGACACCTTTGCTGTTTCATATACCTCTAAAGCTGAACTCCTCACTCGAACCTTAGCTAAAAACTCTATCTTGAATGATTCAGGGCTTATCTGACAACGGCAGACAGGATTTCGTATTGTTCACCCTCTCATAAACTCAGTTCCTCCTTCTATCGACTCTACGCAACCTTCCAGATAACTGTCCCCTCTTCTTTAAGAACGCTTAATTATTCCAATCTTCTACACTGAACATCCTCTGACTGTCCTTTTCCTACAATCTAGACTAGAAACATCACACATCATCTATAGCTAGAACAGTTTCAATTAAGTTGGGTGTTCTGAGTCGTCTCTGCCAGTTTTTACTCCGATCAACTGTTAACTCTGCATGTCCTTGATCTGTCCATGTATGAAGTATGTATGGAGGTTCCATTCATGCCACTTTTTTAGGCAGGGTGGAATTATGAGGATTTTTTATCAACTTCTCTCCTCTTGACCATTAGAAATAGCCTGGGATTGGCTGTCGGTGCTGGGAAGATTTGGCCTCAACGTTTACTCTCCCCTCACTAATGAGCTCCTTTTCTTTCCCCAGGGTTGGTTGGACGTGTCATTCGGACTAAGCGGGTTCAGGTTATAGTTCAATAAGAGAGTGGCAGCTTCAGCGTCACAGCAAATATACAACATATTATTAGCTTACTGGTGACTTTTTTTCTGGATTACACTCGTCTCACTTTGGTGGACGAAACATTTTTTCTTATTCTTTTGGTTGAAAAATCTTATGCTTCACTCTTATTTCAATATTTTTCCATAGGTTAGACCTAACCAACCTTACTATAATCAAGTCTGAACTGATTCTTGAAACATTGACTTTACATACCTTTAAACACTTTAAACGCTATTATGTTTGTCCGTCAAACAGTTATAGCCGTCATTAGAATTTCTAAAAAGACAAATAGGCCCTTTTAAGCACATGCTTTTGGGCACACTTAATACTAACCAGCTAAGATAAGTAAAACTGTCTTGGTGATAACTTGAAAACAGAAGAAACAAAGGAAAACTAATAAAAAAGCAAAAGAAAAAACAAAATTACCTAAATATGGAAAAGAATTTTTGATACAAATAAATGGCTAAACTTGGGTAATAGTTTTGAATGATATTTAACAGCATGGATAAACATACATGTACTTAAAAGTAAGAGAAACAAAAACAGTCCCGATTATAAATCTTGACATAAAAAAAAAAATAAAATTAAGTGAAAGACATTGTTCAAGAAATATGAATGATTGTGCTAGAATGTGTCAATAGAAACAAGAAGTATTATTTCAGTTTTCTCTTGATATTTATGCTTATTGATTTCATTTCTCAATTCATTCACTATTTATTAATAGTATTTTTTCAACATATGTTGGAGTGTTGATCCATATTTTGGGATCTTTGGACATAAGAGAATGTTGGTAGAAAATTGAACTGGTAATGAGGAATCTGTAGAGAATGTTTGTTTGGTGTGTAGCCTAGTGGTTATATGAATTTGAATCAGATTACTGGTACTGTTGGAAGTCATCTGTTTGTACATGCATAAGGCAATGGAGAAGTTTCATAAGTCAAGGAGTTGCAGAATGTTCATGGATTTAGGGACTGGAGGTATGTGTTGTCGCAATTTTTTTTATTTTTTTTTTTTATGGCGAATGATTATGTTATGTAAATGACATGTGTAGGGAATGAACCAAATAGGATTACAATAAGTTAAGTGAGTGAATATGTGAGTGTAGTACATAGTGTTCTTTTTTTTTAATGGAGCAACTAATCGAGGTAATTCAAGAAAAAGGTTTGATATGTGATTTAAAGTTAAGAACATCAGAATATAAGGAAAGCTGAGAGAAGTCATCAGACCTACAAGTGTCAGTCCGTTTAGAACCTACCTACCTTTTTATTTCTTGCATCTCCATCCATAAATTCATTTAATCTTCTTTTAAAGTTTCATAGTGACCCAGCTCTAACAATTTGATTGAGTCCATTCCATTCATCTGCCAATCTATTCATATTTGAAGTTTAAGTCCTTCCTATCTCTCTCTCTCTCTCTCTCTCTCTCTCTCTCTCTCTCTCTCTCTCTCTCTCTCTCTCTCTCTCTCTCTCTCTCTCTCTCTCTCTCTCTCTTTTCATTCTGTTTCAAGCTTGAATAGATAATTTTTGTGTTATATTTTGATGCATATTCATTATTTCAAGTGTTCAAGATCTACTCAACGTACATCAACAGATCCCAGCACTTTCTTCATTTTCTCATGTACATATTATCAGTATGCTCTTTTATTACGGGGTGGAAACTATGGTGGCATCGTTTGCTACAGTGAGACAAGCGTGACTAAATCAGTCCCCGCTGTCATCTCTCTTTTGGTGGTGAAGAAATCACCTGTTTTTTACATCAAAGTATGATGAAAAATATAGATGTCTGGATGAGTTGTACTATTTGAACGTTTATATTTCAGATGAAATATTTATGAATTAGGTTAATGTATAATGTAAGGTAAAGGTAAACAGAATCTTAGAGTGTTTCGTTGGTGGTGATCGACGCTCAAAAGGAGGGAGGGAGGGAGAGAGAATATAGCAACATTCCGAGATTAATTAAGGTCTGTCTGTTAATTGTTAGTTTCTTTTAGATGTCTCTCTACCTTTAACGCTGAGATATGTTACTGTATCTTTACAATTCTGGCCGCATGTACACAAATTAGGCTAACTTGTGTTATAACTTAGAGTATGTATTGACTGTGTTCAATGTATAAATGTTATGGGGTGAATGACTGACATGTCTCACTCGCTAAGTGGTCAGTCAGTCAAGTGGTGTTCTCAATAGTGGCTGGTTTATTTGATTTCTTACAGAAAGCCAAGGAGGATAATGACGCAACATTACTACAACTAAATTGTTAATGGTGGACTGGTATCATGATTACATTACACAACCTGCTACTTTTTTTTTTCTTGCGTCAGTTGCATGAAAGGTTTAGGCTCCGAAAGAAGTCGTAAGTACAATTCCATCAGTGTATGTTCACATGGTTTGTGTCTCTGTTAATGGTGGAATAGAACAAATGTATATTGTAGGATGTTTTTTATGTATTCTCTTTCCTGCATTTCATAACCACTTGTCATTCATGGTTTCTTCTTCAGTTGCAAGAGAGAGATCTAAGTTAAGAGGCAAAGCGGCAGTTGACTGAAATGATGTTCAACTGGGGTATATTTTACAACTTGCCGTTATATTTATTTTTCTCTTTCAACTCAAGAGGTCTATTAGGAAATGATTGCATATAAGTAGAATACTTTATGATAGTGTACAAATAACGTACTAAGAAGCAGTGCTTCGTCATGCACCCCGCATCTTCCACCAGCCTGGTCGTGGCTTGGGAGCAGACCAGTTGTTTCTGTCCAAATCAGATTTTCCAAGCTGATATGGTGCCGAACAGAAATGTTGCTTCATTCTAAAATAAAAAAATTCCCGGAAGAAAAGACCGTCTGTTGCTCCCTGTGTGAGATTCAATGGAATTCCACCCCCTACTCTCCAAACTATATATCCGCCACGAAGATGATGATAAACGTCTTCATAATGCTACGAATATGTAGGAAGCGACAGTGCGTGTGATCTCATTCTTCTTGTTGCTAAAGGATGAATTGAGGAGGCGAGGCTTTAAGATGCAATGTCGGAGGGTAGTTTGGGAGAGAGGCGCGCCGCTCAATATTACAATAGACGAACACCACAGATGCATGCAAAGGTATTCCCTCAGCAAACAGCGTCAGTAACTCGGACTGCGACAGGACAGTTAGATTTCCCCCGACTGGCTCTCTCCCGTCACTCGGACTTTACTGCATTTCCTGAAGAGGTTACTGGGGGAGCTGCTGCTGAACTTAGAAAGAAAAAAAACTTATATTTTTTATTATTGTCAGCTTCACGTGACTGTACAGTGCTGTGGTCAAGACTCAACCATTACTTTCTAATATGAGCTGTTTTTTTTTTTTTTTTTTCATTCATTCTGAACCTATATCCATGGTACTGTGTATGTATATGTATTCTTTCGATGTATGTATAGTTCGCCTAGTACTCGTTTACATACTTCCACTTGTTAATCAATAAGGGGCCTCTTAAGAAAACTAACTGGCTGCTGGAGGCTCTATAGAAGTAAAACAAAGGCATTGAAGCATTAGGAGACCGGTAAGGTATACAGCTTCTGTTATTCATGTTCCACGGATATTTTACTACATCATGAACTGTATTCTTAAACATTTTAGCATAATTTCTCAAGTAACAGACTCCAGTATAGTGAAAGCGTAAAGGATGCTTCAGTGCTTTCATGATTCTAGTGAAAGATGAACAGAAATTATTTGTCATCAATGTACATAATACTAAAAGAGATGGATATTTTACATCTGGGTAGCATTTGAAAGCAAAAAGGATAATAAAACAGCCCGTGAGAATACTGGCATGAGTGCATCTGTCAATGCCAGCACTAGCAAGTTCCTTCAGCACAATATTGAAGTCAGAGCACTCACCTCACCATTGGCTTTCCTTCGAAATACTAAACGAAATAAGGGGTGTAACACGGTTGTTGGCATATATTGTTAGGAACTCGTTACAGCCTGTAAACAGGTTGCTGGAATCAAAAGACTCGCTGACTTTACACGAGGTTTAGCTAGTAATAATGCAACGCCTCGGTAGTTCTTAGAGAAAAAAGTGACGCACGATAGCAGGTTCAAGAGAACTATTTTTTAACGTCTGACCTTTTACTCTGACATATGCAACAATTCACAGCATTAAAAATCATTCATGAGGTGTATATAGACATCTACAGTATATAAGATACAAAAGAACTAATGCTGTATATTTCATGATTGTCGTAGATGGAAGTGAAAGAAATATCTCAAAGTGAAAATGTTATGCTAATACTGAGTGAGGAGAGCAGAGTGTATGCAGCAGCAGCAGTGATTCACGTGGCCGCTGGAGGCTCAGCAAGTGCAGGTGCAGGACTCTGGGGACTCGAGCACACAAACTTTGTCCATTTTCCTCCGGGGCTCAAAACTTCTTCCTGGCATTCTTTCTTTTTTCAGCTTTTCGGGGGAGGAAAATGATAGGGAACGTTAAACTGACTCAAAAAAGAAAAAGAGAAACAGGATAAGAATAAAATTTAGAAATGTGTCTTTTGTTAGTAGCGCAAGTGGTTGTCAGAATCTTTTCTTTTCTTTCCTAAATACATTTTTTTACAGGAAAATCGTAATAAGTCAGAGAAAATGACAAGTAACAAAAATAGTAAGATTAACAAATAGTCGTCAGAATGTTTTCCTGTTTTTCTTTCTTTCTTCTTTGCATTTACTGCTAATAGTTTTCTGCGAAGAGTGGGAAGCAACAGCTAAGTAACTCTGAAAGGAAGGAAATAATACGGTAAAATTTGTGTGAGATCCCTTAGTGGTTCTTGATTCATTTCTTTATTCTCTCACAGGAGGGGAGTCACCAAGGACGTTAACTTTGATGCTCAAGGGATAAGAGAAAATTATAAAACTCATTAAAAAATTCCAGCTCCGGTTTGGCGGTGTTTCTCCCTTATTTTCGGCAACCTTTAAGCATGACCATCAAGCATTTGAGTGTTGATGGTAATGTAACAATTTTACTTTGCAATGATAGAATTAAACTATTTTAATCATTTCATCAGTCATTCACTTTGCTCTCGGCGGTGTCTTTCAAGATTGTGGTTTGAACTCACATCACAACATTCGGTTCAATGTCAGGAGAAACCACTGCAGTCAATGGACTAAGC
>CM035199.1:16557990-16560490 GCA_020233015.1 Callinectes sapidus | reverse complement strand
AAGATTAAATGAACATACAAATAAAACTTCACATACATTGTTCATGCATAATTTAATATACTAAAACTACAATGTAACAGCAACAAAAAAATACAGGCACATTCATTTTGCTAGAATGAACAAGCCTGTTTAAGTATTGTGATCAGTATTCCCTCTCATATTACGTTCTCTCTCTCTCTCTCTCTCTCTCTCTCTCTCTCTCTCTCTCTCTCTCTCTCTCTCTCTCTCTCTCAAACTCGGAACTAATTGCATAAGTTGAAACAAATGTTCGCTAATGTCACTCCCCAAACTTTGCGTTGTTTTGCAGCAGCTCTGATGTGCCATTCAAAGTATTTCTCGTAGCTAGTATGATGAAGACGAAAATAAATCCTACTTTACAGACCAAAAACAGATCGTAACTTTGGACAAAACTGCTAAAACTGGAACTCCTCCTGATTTTGTTTTTTCCTCCACCTTCCCATGGCTTGACTTGCTTTCAGGAAGGAATACCAAGTCATCCAGAACTGAATTTAATCGAGTTCGTTGAAAATAAGGTGAATCAGAGGTTAATCATGAATATTTATAGGATTAAGTACCTTCCTATAAACTGCAGCACGAATATTGGCATTAGAAAAGAGAGAAAAGAAAAACTGAACAGTGATAAAAAGGAAAGTTGAAACATCCAATCACTTCCATTCCAAACTCCTCAAGGAAGCGAGCTATGCAGGGGATAAGCTTCGGATAGTCTGGCTTCCTCTCTTGCCTGGCGTTGCTTCCGTGTTGATCCCAGACCCCAAAGTTTTCTGCATAAAGTTACACCCATCAGGCCCAGCTGTGGCGGTAAGAGATAACCCACACTCCCTCTCCCAGCCACCCAACCCGCTCTGTCCCCCTCCTCCCCCTCGTTAAGGCCATCCCATCACTCCTGCCTTGTAATCTCTCCATTGGATCACAGATTTCCACCCAAAGCGTCCAATGTCCTTTTTTTTCATCTCTCTCTCTCTCTCTCTCTCTCTCTCTCTCTCTCTCTCTCTCTCTCTCTCTCTCTCTCTCTCTCTCTCTCTCTCTGACCCACAAGATAAACACACGAAGGACCCTTTGTGAATGGAATGCTTTTGTGTCTTCATCTGGTAGTCTCTCTTACTCTTGCCTTTGAGAGAGAGAGAGAGAGAGGTGGGGGGGGGGAGGTTGCAGTGTCCGGGCTCACGCTGCTATACAAAGAAAGAGAACAAAGAAACTGACATGCGGGTAGACAAATGGAAAATCGAGTAAAGAAGTTAAATGAAGTTTTGAATTTGTTTTTAATTTCTTATATTCTTTGGGGGGATTTTCTTCTTTTTTCTACATTTTTTTTTTTTTTTTTTTTTTATATGCGACAGATTTCTCAGTACGTGGATGCCAAGCCTGTGCATTTCGTCGAATCATTAAAAACGCTTTGCTGCAATTCATCTTTTTTTTTTTTCATTCATTTAAAACTGGCTATAAATCATCGTCAGCAAACTATTTCTGCTTGATCGAAAACAAACTTCACTTTGTGTACTAGTTGTTGTTGTTGTTTTGTTTTTGTTTTTTCCTTCGTTCCTCACTCAGGCTTAACTCCCAATCCTGCAACCAGTGTGTGCTCTTGTCCCAGGCGAGGCGAAGGGAAGGGCTTGGAAACAAAAACAAAGATAAAAGGCCTTCTCCTTACCTTTGGGACTGCACAAAAGGTCTCTCTGGTGATGGCATGTTTAGATTTCATCCCATCCCCCCCCCCTATCTTCACCCTATCCCACCCCACCGCATGCAGTCTAGTGCAACCCTGCCGGTGATAACACCATTCAGTAGGGCTGGACAAGATCCGAAAATATAAATAATCGCTGATCCGATTACCTGGCCAGGCGGATCCGTGGGATTCGGGTCCGGACCCGATTACTATAGTCGTAGCCATCGGTGAAGAACATTTAGTCGCCGGCTGAGTGCGGGATTTTCCCGTGAGCTGCGTTGTCACGTCTCCATAGCAGGATTAAGAGAATACAGGGTTGGCCCGCTTTGAGTTCTGCGCACACCCTCTGACGTCACGTGGTTGCTGTGGTGGGTGGTGGCTGGGAGGTTGGTTGGGTACGGGGGACGGGAAGGGAAGGGGTGATCATGTTTACCAGAAAAGAAAACGGGTGGCTAGGTAGGTCTCTCTCTCTCTCTCTCTCTCTCTCTCTCTCTCTCTCTCTCTCTCTCTCTCTCTGTCTCGTCTCTCTCTCTCTCTCTGTCTCGTCTCTCTCTCGTCTCTCTCTCTCTCTCTCTCTCTCTCTCTCTCTCTCTCTCTCTCTCTCTCTATATATATATATATATATATATATATATTACTAGGTTATAATTACTGATTAGGTTAGGTTGTACGTTTTCTATTTTTTTTGTTAGTTTTTAAATTTTTTTTATTAGACGATTTCCACCTTCCAAACGCCTTGATTGAAATGACAAGCCGGTTTTCCTCCTCCTCCGCCGCCGTGCCAATGTTTACGTCCGGTGAGTCACCACCCCCACC
>CM035199.1:16504184-16556046 GCA_020233015.1 Callinectes sapidus | reverse complement strand
CATGTACTCCGCTGAGGTCAAGGACAGACTGATCTCATGAGTTCCTCTTGACCCCGACCTGAAGAAGCCGCGTGACGTCATGCGCCAAGCCTGCTCATTTTTACTCCGAAACGGGTCAACCCTGTATTCTTTTAATCCTGATACAAACAACCCACACACATAGAAAGATCGTGAAAAGAGAAGTGACCCGCGTATAGGATGACTCTCTCTCTCTCTCTCTCTCTCTCTCTCTCTCTCTCTCTCTCTCTCTCTCTCTCTCTCTCTCTATATATATATATATATATATATATATATATATATATATATATATATATATATATATACAAAAAGGCTTGAAACTGGGAAGTGGGGATAGAAGGAAGAATAGAGAATAGGTGGGTGAGGAAGGGAATCATAGAGGAAGAGTCACTGGGGCTTAATAACCCAGGTGGTGTGCGTCGTTTGTCTGTTATTCGAGTTGCAAAGAAGGGAAGGTGAATTTCGGCCACACCCCGCCCCAGCCTAGCGCACCAACACACCGCTGCATTAATCGGATCCCGCCCACCCCTACCATTCAGTAAAAGTCCCTCCTCCAGCAGAGACGAAATTAGACATTCTTGAAGGAATGATTCATAGGGAGGAAGCACCTAAGGAACACGCGAGTCTGAACGAGGGACAAAAAAGAAGAAAAAAAGCCGTGTGTGTCCATTGTAATGTTTCCCTTGACTAGCTTCCCTCTCTTACATAAAAATAACGATAATAAATAAATGCTCTGTTACGATAACAGAAGTCTGTTGTCCGTGCGAACAGCTGATGATAAGGAGACAGCCTCCCTGTGGGTAAGCAGCCTTAGTCATTCATACAAGAAACACTTTACATAAATGTACACTGAGTCAATGACGTGAATTCAAAGTACTGTTATTCATTTGTTTCACAGGTTGTTGTCTGAAAGGTGGTTGGCTTGCATCGACCTACGACACCCGTATCGCGGCAAGGATACGGGTGTCGTCTATTCCCTTTCCGAGATCCGAGGATCTTCTTGTCTGGCCCCTGGCCACGATGTTATCGGTTATCTGGGGGAAGCTGGTCTTCTCTCCAGTCTGTGAATATATTCTAATGATGGCTCTTAACGTTTTATTCTTAATATTGTAGCTCTTTTTACCCATATTGGTGCGGCGCCATATGACCTGTGATATTGCGGCGCCTAACTAAAATCACTCGCCCCATAGTTCATTGTACAACTCTTGAGAATGCCAAAGGATGTATTCATATTATATCTATGATTTAATTTTGAAAATGAGCATCAATTGATGTATACAGTATAGATTTACGGAATAAAGTAATGGTTGCATGTAAAACATCCTGGAGTAAGAGGAAGTGAAAAAAAATCCCAGTCTGGCAACCTAGTGGTGGGATTTTAAAATGTTGGCCTGAAGCTTTTAAATGTTTTCATTGTGTCTCTTGGTTGATTTGGGATTCTTTGGGCTGAGAAAAATAGTTTTTTCTAACCTATGGGGGTACCCTAAATGTAAACATTAAATGTAACAATTAGCAGGTTAATTAACCCAATCTATCCTAATCTTACTTGATGTAGGAATTTTTTATCTTATACATTTTTTTTTTATTAGTATTGATACTAAATGAGTAATTTGTGAAGGAAAGTGTATAGAAGTGTCTCAGAAAGATATCTACCTTTCAGTGGTGCACTTTTTTTTCATGTCATTGAAACTGAATGAAAACTCAGCAATACCCAAACTTATTACTTATCAACACTCCCAATGCATGACTGACTTTCATAAGCAAATTGTGTTAATTCACATAGAATATTAATATTGGTACCTCACTACTTTTCATCAGGTTCTGGTTGATATATCTTACTGTACTGACACATAAATCATACTCACTCAAAGTACATTGAAATGTATTAGGAAAACAATCAAGCGACAAACTAGTTGGATGTTACTTTCCAAAATATTTAGCTATAGTTCCTCATGCCACCATTTTTACTTATTGTGTGATTCATTGGTTTGTCATGAAGTTTTGGTAGATGTATTTCTTAAGATATTCCTGGCCAAATCTGCCAGTTCATTTATCACTTAAGAGAAAGGGTTAATACAAAATGAAAAGATAAAACAATGATAGAAAACAGAGAAAGAATATATATATATATATATATATATATATATATATATATATATATATATATATATTCTCTATCTGTCTTCTATCATTATTTTATCTTTCCATTTTGTATTAACTCTTTCTTTTTTATATCATTATCAATTCCTAATTGTACCCATGTGTGGTTTCTCAAGATAATTTACTGCTATTCTGTGTATTTCTAACTCTCCTTGCCTAGTTTCTATAGAAATATCACAAATAATTGATTTTTGGATTAACTCTGAACATAATCAGAGAGAGAGAGAGAGAGAGAGAGAGTAGAGCCTGATTTCTGAGCAACTTAGGAGAATCATGTTTGTTTTTTGTTTGTTTTTTCAGAATGGATTATTCAAAGTTCATATCCAAACAGTCCTCCAGGAGGAAGCCATCTTGTATCAGTGAACTACGTTAGTATTCTCTGAATTCTTCACAATTGCTCTTGCACTCCACAGGATTTTCTTGCATAAATGAGTGAATGTGATTTTTTATCCTTATCATCAGTCACCTAAGGGTTGATGCAACATGTAGAGAGAATGGGTGAAAAAGAGATAAAAACAGATCTTAATGCAGCTGGTATATATCTTAAAAGCAGATCCAAGCAAATTTGAAATAAGATGGTCCTGAAATATGTCGATGATTTTGGCCTTTGCAAAAAGACTAGTTTGTTGAACTAATATTACCTGCATAAATAAGACAAACACATGCATGCCTTTGTTTTTAGGTGTGGCTTTAGAAAATCCCTCCCCATCACTGGTATGGCTAGCTTCAGGAATGCCCAGTCCTGAGAAATTTCCATTCCGGAAGATGACTGTGACTCTGGAGGGAGGTAAAGAGCTGACCCTCAGCCAGGAGGCTTTGTCTACTGGTCTGCAGTATGGACCTTCACAGGGGTCAGTGAAATTGTCTTGTGATATTTTCAATAATCAGTATCACTTCTTTTTAACAGAAGTACATATTCAATAATTAACTCTCTCTCTCTCTCTCTCTCTCTCTCTCTCTCTCTCTCTCTCTCTCTCTCTCTCTCTGATGGCATTCCCTTGAATTTCTTGTTCTTGTTACACTAAATTTTATCCTTCTTACCAAATCTATCACTGTGTATATCAATACATATTGCCCATCATATCTATCAGTGCAATTTGTCTTGGTATAATATGATATATTACTTATTTTCATACTCGTAATAGGCACATGCTTATGTATATATATACACATACACATTCTGTTACAGTCAAATTTAGAAATATTCCTTTACATGTTAAATTTCATGGCCCTTTATAATCCCTGATAACTAATTTTATCTGAAAAAAAAAAACAGGTTCCCACCATTTCGGAACCAGCTGAAGAGAATGGTGGAGCAATGGCACTCACCACCATGTTGGGATGAGAGTGACTTGATAGTAACTGTGGGAAACCAGGATGGTATATCAAAAGCACTGGAAATGCTTCTAGATCCTGAAGACTTCATTGTTGTTCCAGACCCTTGCTATTCAGATTTTCTGTGCATGGTGAGTTATTGATCAATTTGAAGAAGTATACAGTACGTTGTTATACATACTAGAATGTCTTCATGTCACAAAGAATTGAACATTTTTTTCAGCTGTCATCTATAGCACCACAGATTGTGGCTGTTGGTGTGGATAACGAAGGAATGCGACCTGATATATTACAGTCAGCACTGGAAAAAGCCATCAGTAGTGGATCAAGTGGAATACCTAAGGTGAGGTGGCTATTGTCATACCTCTGTAGATTCATAAACACCCTGCATATAGATGTAATATGGCAAATATGAAAGAACTTCAAAAAGTTCTTGGAAAAATTATACTAAAATGCTTTAAGAAAATGTAACTATGATGTAGCTACAGTTATGCATTCCTCCCTCAATATATTGTGTAAACTGAGCTGTTTTCCATTTCAAATTTCCATAAGTATTTATTTATTTATTTTATTTTTTTATTTTTTTATCTATACAAAGTGGGCTTTTTCATGGGAATTTATGGGTTAAAGGACACCACCTTATGGAGGTCTCCTATCTGAAAGCCCACCCACTTTGGGACCCTTACCCCAAGTGGATGCTCAATCTCCACTCAGACCATAGTCAGTATTTGAACCTATGTGCTCGGAGATCCCAAGGCCCCCAGAGTGCAAGCAGTTCCACTGTACCACGGCAGCTCCAACTTTTACTTGACATAGGCTTCTGAGATTAACACATTAGAACTAATCACCAACTATGGCTGTTAGATAACATATTATTTTCCAGAATTTTATGAAGTTTAAAGAATTCTGTGTGATTTTGTTACATATTGAATATTGATGGAAGATGCTGTGCTCTTTTTCTTATTTCAATATTGCTGAGTTATTAATTGAATATCCATATTATGAAACAGGCACTCTACTTGGTTCCAAACTCTTGCAACCCAACGGGCACCAACATGGGGGAGGAACGACGAAGAGAAATCTATGCCATAGCAAAACAATATGACCTCATCATTCTGGAAGATGATCCTTATTTCTTTCTTCAGTTTAATGACAAGGTAATATCTTTATTAGGTTGACTAGGAATTGTATATTTAAGATGTAACTTCTGAGCCTATGTTTAAAGTTTCCAGTACCTATTAATAATATTTAGCTGAGGAATGTGTCATATGTATTGACTACCTACCTTACAGCACCTACCAAGTTTCCTGAGTATGGATGTAGATGGTCGGGTGCTGCGTTTTGATTCCTTCTCCAAAGTTATAAGTTCTGGGCTGCGTATTGGCTTTGTGACAGGTCCACCTCCATTGTTAAAAGGAATCACCCTGCATATGCAAAGCAGCTGTATCTGTCCTCCAGTCCTTTCACAGGTAGATGGAAAAATTATTTTCAGTTGTACATATTAGTGAACACACTGACAAGGCATTGGAAGATTACAACCCCCCCCACACACACACACACAATGTACAAGATGACATTTATTAAGGCTCTTAAATTCTTTTCCCCACGATTTACATATTCATATCATGCAGTATCTTCAAAGCATTGAATTGACTTTGTCATAAATAGTGAATATTTTTATCATAGATTCTGATCCATGAGTTGTTAACATCCTGGGGTGATGAAGGCTTCAAGAAACATATATCAGACATTTGTCAGTTTTACAAGGAGCGTAGAGATGCTATGATCCATGCACTTGAAACCCATCTGAAAGGTGAGTTGCTTTTGAAACTTTATTATATTTATGGCAGAAGGATTTCAGTCCTTGATTTGTGAACAATGTATAATTGGGAATCAAGTCATATGATTATTGTTTAGATGCTTTTAGGTTGTGTATGGGAGACTTCATCTGCTACCTATTTTTAGATGCACATAGTATGAGTACTCTCAATGAACTTAATACATTTTTATATCTTCAGGTATATGCGAATGGATTATTCCTGAAGGAGGAATTTTTGTCTGGTTGAAGGTAAGAATTTCCATTGTTAGGCTTAATTTTATTAATCTATTAATTGTATAAGATTAATTTTGTCAACTTTACCAACACCTTTACTTTTCCACACACACACACACACACACACACACACACACACACACACACACACACACACACACACACACATGCACACACACACACACACCACAGCCTTGTGCCTGTGTGACAAGCATTACCTTGGACTACTTATTTGCCCCTTTGCTCTATGCTCTGGACATCCTGAACAGATTGAATCACCAGACTTGTATGCCATCCACAGCAGAACCCCTTCTGACATACTGACATTGTATCAAACCTCTATCCCAAGATTTATGGACCACAAAAGCAACAGACACAGTTTTGATGACCATGCATTGGAAAAACAATCAATAGACTACCTGCCCACTGCTAACCTAGCTCTCTTCTCACATTGTTCACTTTTGCCATCTCTCAAATAATCTCTTTACACTACAATGACCAGTTTAGCATTTCATTTCATTGAAATCTGAATGTACTTATATTACTGCGTATTTATTTACAGTATCTCTTCCATAGGCCTTGCATCTGAGTGATACAAGTGCAATGCTGATGGAGAGGGGAGCAAAGGGAGACATTGTGCTTGTTCCAGGAAGAGAATTTATGGTGGACTCCACCAAGCCAAGCCCCTATATGAGGGCAGCATATTCCTGTGCAACACCAGAGGAAATGATGAAGGTATGCTGTCTGCTTATGCCTTAAGGATATATTTGTATAGGATTTTTTTTCCTTTTTGATGATATGGTATACACGGTAATATTTACCATAAACATACATTATCATTCCTCTAGTTTGTTTTATGATGTAGAATATAGAGGAACATAATTACTGGGTGGATGGGTTGTTTCTATAATGCTATTAGACATAAAGAGCTGAATGTGAACATTCCTAAATACTTACCTACAATGAGCTCAAGAATAGATGACAAAATTCTCAAGGCACATAATTCACTTACCTAGTTTTGATTTAATGCTATCAGACCTTGCATCTCATCATAGGCAGTTGCCTTGGGTATGCTCACACATTAAGGATTTATGTACTTGACTAATGATAGATAATGAGATGGTTTTAAACTATCAAATCTGTAGGAAAATTTTAAAATTGGATATATATGAGTGTTTGAGTATGTATGGTTATATGTGGGGTGTGTCTGGGTATATATTGGCATGTTCTGGGTGTGTTTAAGTGTGTGTACAAGTGTTTGGGGATGTATTTAAATGTGTGTGGGTGTCTGTAGGTGTGTGGGGGAGACTGAACATTAACACCAAGCACCACACCGCCACCACTGCCACCACAACCCCTACTGCTGGCCGTAGATGTGTCTTTAAATGTTTGTGATAACTACCTATTACTAAATTCATTATTAATGAGATACCATATTTATACAAAACTTCACTTGTCGATTTATTGGTTATTGTGACATCTTCCTTTTCGTTATTGTGTTCAGCTATGGTTATTTGGCTAAGCAGTACATATTAAGTGGATTCTAGTGTTCCAGTGAGTTATTGTTTTCACACTGGGGGGGGTAATTGGCTGCGCTGCCAAACACACTGAACGTCTTAATGCCTCACCTCCATATTATTTCCTTCCAGGGTATGAAGAATTTGGCAAAACTTATTCAGGAAGAAATCAACCTTCAGTCCACACACACACTTGAATGTTCAGGATCATCAAAATAAGGCAGATGTGAAGTTGTTGATAATATGTATTTAGCGGTTTTATTTGTAGTAATGTAATATTAGAGCTGTAATTCTGCTCAGTAAAACATGTGTAATATATTTTAAGCATCAAACCAATACATTTATATGATGCTTCTCACCAAAAGCTGTACCACATGTTAATGTTATATGGAGAGTAGTAACTGATGAAAAAAGTAAGGGAACATAGAGAAATACATAAAAATTCAGTATTCATCACTTCATTTAGTATCGATATTACAATTTACCTTTCTCATGTCCTCACATCCCTCAGTCTTTTACAGTTTTACACACCATTGCTGTAACCAATAGTTGTCTGAATAAAAAAGACTGACAGAAGCAAATAGAGAAAGGGAAATGAGTACAGATTATACATCAAACAAAATCACAAGTGACTGAGCCTTCTTTTCTTGGCTCTATAGATCTCTCAGTATTTTACTTTTGTGCCAGTAGCAGTCCAGCAACACATATATGAAAAGAGGAATATTGACTGATAGAAGAAGTAAGGAAGCAGAAATGTGCATGCTAATCAAGGAAGCTATCATGCTATTTGACAAGTGGCACAATCTTCCTTTATTTGCTACCTAAATCCCACTGTCTTTCATTTTTATATTAGCTGCAGTCCAGCAACATGTAAGGTGTATATTGACAATTAGAAATAAGGAAGCAAAACGTCCTCTGCTTGCTGGAGTTAACATACATTCCAAAAAAATATGATAGAATGTGATAGATGTCTGCTATGAATTAAAATCTAAGACATAACTTCAAAGAATAGATTAACTGGCAATTATTGGGTCAAGTTACATGGAAGATCTCCAGCACAGCAGCCAACTTCATCTCAGCCTCCTCTCTATCCACACAGACAATTCAGCAAAGTTCCTAACATGGCCTAATCTTCTCCAGAGAACTCTGTCTTTTCTGCCATTCTTGTATCTTGCATACCACATCTTTGGAAGAACTGGAGGAAGGAGAAAAAAAGAGGTGTGACATGAAAATAAATAGTTTTGAGGTACTATACATATATCTATTTTTTTAGGCCATCAAAATATTTTACACCTTGATGGTATTTGTAGTTTCAATAGCTTTGTTACTACTTGATTGAATATATCACAAAAAATATATATATATTGAATGAGTTGAAAGTGATTATGGAAAAGTGAGTTTATTTCTACCCTTATATTTGATATCATTATGTGTGTGTGTATGTTTGTGCAGGGTCCAAGCTAAAGCTCATTTGCTCTCTCTCCATATCTATAATTATCAAGTTTCTCTAAATTTACTTACACTAGCAGCTGTAACCACCTCACTTAAACTATTCCACAGTTCAGTACATCCATACAGGAAACTTTATTTCTTGATTTCACTGAGATATTTAGTCTTCCAAATCTTTTGTATGTACTCTCATATATCTTATTCCCCCATCCATGTGCATCTCCAAAACTTGTCTACTTTTTCATATGGTTTATTCATTGGTACATTGTTGTCAAGTTCTCGATCTCTCTTCCAATATGGTGTTAATCTCCCTTTTTCTAATCACTCATCATGTCTTTTCTTTCATTTCTGTCACCATCTTTTTGTTTATCTCCTAAATTGAAGTTTTCAAACCCTGTAACATCACAGTACCTCCATACTTGACTGCTCAATGCTCAGTCTCCTAGGGCCCACACCATCAATGGGAAGACCAGTGTAGTTCAATATCTATCTTCACCTGTTTCATAGTTCTACTTAGAGCTCCTTGTGCTTTTCCCATCACTATAGAATGATTTTTTTAGGATTAAAGTCGTCTCTATTTCATGTTTATTATCTGTTGATCTCTATTGATCTCTATAGCTTATAACAATTTTGCATCAACAGCAAATATATTAACATAGTGTTTGAATCCTCTCTGCACATCATTTATACAAATCTGGAACATAATAAGAGCCATACATCTCTCTCTCTCTCTCTCTCTCTCTCTCTCTCTCTCTCTCTCTCTCTCTCTCTCTCTCTCTCTCTCTCTCTCTCTCTCTCTCTCTGAATTATGACTCAGAACCATATTTTACTTTATTCATTCTATTCATGAGTTACTATTATGATTATTATGATATACCATATCGCTGTTACTTCTGATTATTTGTTTTAGTCGTTTTATTTATTTATTTATTTTTGTTTTACAGAGAATGGTTATTGTTATTGTTTTTTTTTCATGCAGTACCATCATTTGCAACAAACACCTCATTAGCTCAAAATACACATGGGTAACAATACACTAAAGTTGTCTAATTAGGTAATCAGCAAAGTATGTAGTTGATTAACGTGTTCATACGTGTGTCCGATCCTTCTTGGTTCGAACAACCAAGCGAACCACTGTTTGCATAATGTTGACATCAATTTCAAACACATACAATCATCCTTTTGGGGCTACGTATCCTTGACATTGATATATATATATACAAACAAGCTCACTATATACACCATGTGCTATGAGTGCGGTAGGAAAGGAATACTATAAACTGTGGTGAATCTTTGGAACCCTAGAAGAGCTACCACACAGTACCACCGTGGCTCAGTATCCTACAGGCTGCCTGGTGGGGAGGAGTGCTGATGTGTTGTCCACCTTTTCAAATCTTGACCGTTTTCACCTCTTGGTATGGTAAGTATGATGTGTGTGCATACCGTGTTTACGTAGGTAATCTGCCTTCCTATTTTTCCGGCTGAATATTGCTGTTCTCTCCGATTTGTGTTCATCGACGTAGTCATCTGCCGACGTGTAACTCCCATCATGGAAAGTGTGTGTGTAATTCACTGTCGTGTGTGTGTGTGTGGCTATGTTTTGATGAGGGTTTGTTGAATATACATATTCTACTAAGTATTTGGTCGTCTTCGCAGTGAATTGTACAAGTAGGTAGGTTTAGGTCGTAATTAGTTTAATTAGCGCTCTTTTGAGTTAATGGAGGTTAACTTGTTCATGCGGACACTTGTTACTCATTTCTGACTAAGCAACGAGTATCTCTCTCTCTCTCTCTCTCTCTCTCTCTCTCTCTGCATTTTCATAGATGGTGGCACTGTCTGCATAGGTATGGTGCGGCTTCAATAATCTCCCTTGTTACCCTGCACAAGTTGGACCAGCATCCTACCACCCCAGCAGCCTTTCCTAGCTGGCCAATCACCTTCCCAAGCTTGTGTGTACCGATTGGACCAGCTTCTTGCCCCCTCGGGATACCCTCGCTCACAATGAAGAGGATGAAAAACAAAGAACAATAGTGGAAAAATAATTGGTGAGGCCGAGGTACAAAACTTGTAATCCCCAGCCCCCGTGTTTCTAATATGTTGTATAACTCAAACACTACATATATGATTTAGTACATTTATTATATATAAGCTATATATAAAGCTAATTTGTACATCTACATTTCTTTACAGAATGGAAGTATCATCCAGAATTCCTTCCTTACCATGTCTGGTGATAGTAGTGACGACGACGACACACAAACAGGGACAAAGTTTCGGGGACAACACACAAAGGACTAAGTATTTCTGCTGTTTTGACATGTAGGATAAATATTGCAACTAATACTAATTTGATTTTTTTTTTATTCTCCTAGCTTGCTGGAACCTACAGACCGCAATAGAGGAGGTTGCACATGGTGGTGAGGAGGTTAGTGGCCCCCAAATGTCCTGAAAAACGTACTAAGTCGAAAATACTCAAAAGACTGTCCGGAGATTTTGTAATGGAGTTTTTTGGATTAAAAAGAACTAGTGTGTAAAAAGTATTTTATTTAATAATTACATTACTACTCGTACAGTGTCTCCGGAGAGTCTTCGGAGTATTTTCGACTTAGTACGTTTTTTCAGGCCATTTGGGGGCCACTGTAACCTCTTCGCTATGTGAAGCTGGGACGTTCTGGGCAGGTACGTAGGCCTCGTCTGATTAGCAATTGGTCTGAAGGCTTTTCACCAGTTCTTGCAAGCCACTTAAATCCTTCTTCATTCCCTCTCCAGTATGACCCAAGGAAGGAACCTTAGGTGTCGCTGTCTAGGTTTGATTCCTGAAAGTTACAAAGTGGCCTTAAAATAAATACATATATTTTTTTCCCTCTGGGAATCCTGCACACAACAGACCTCTGCATCAATCCTGTCGTTTCAACACATCCACAGCAAAACACGGCACTACAACTTTGTCTTATTCCTTCAATGATGGATGCAAGTTACTACTAACCTTATATCTCGCTGAACTAAAAGACAACAGGACCATCATGATCAGTAAAAGTTACATTACTAATTGTGAATTGACTTAGAATCAAAAATATTTCATAAAGAATATCTCCCTATTAAAACTGAATGTAAACTAATATTTCATTATTAAAATAAAGAACATTGGAAAAAAACCTTGTAGCTTATTAACCACAGCATATGAGAGAGAGAGAGAGAGAGAGAGTATATACACACGACATTCTCCTTCAGGCTTACCGTAAGTACCACATGCTGTACCTCCTGTAGCAGGTTCGCAGTGAATACACAGTCACAGGTTTCATTCCACCTTCCCTTTTTTTGGTCAGAAATCGAGGAATTGCACACCATGCCATGACAGCAACGCCTCCAACGCTGATGATGATGATGGTGGTGGTGACGTCGGTAAGATTGAATCAGATGAAAAGCTGCATCCGCGTACTGAAAAGGAAACAAAATCTTTAGTCCCATCTGATAATACAGCAAACACTTTTAAACTTTTTTTTTTTTTTTTTTTTTTTTTTTGTAGTCGTGGACAACGGAGAGAGGAGGGGGGAGAGCGAGAATGGAGAGAGGAGGGGGGAGAGCGAGAATGGAGAGAGGCGAGAATGTCAAAAATCCCTTGCCACGAGACTTCACTTCATCACACCACTAGGACAAAAACACGAGACATACTTATACCTAACGTGGCAGCTGTTACCCAAGGGCCGTATCACACTGATAACGGACATCACTTGTTATCCTAAATTAGTCATTATAATTAGTCCTAAAGACATTGACAAGCAAGACACTGAAAAAAATATCGTAATAATGCCACACAAAAAACTAGTTACAAATAAGCTCTAATACTTACGAGAATATAGTGATAGTATTACTCTAAAGAAGAGGCAGGAGCATGGATCAGGACAGCCATGCGGCGTTCGTCTAGCTCCTTCCCAGGTCCACCTGCTACTGATGCGAGACTGAGTGACTGGCGCTTCGTTGTGTTGCCAGCAGGTCGAGGAATGCTGGACTCCCCTACTCTCACCCCAAAAGCCCAGCCATACCTAGCCAATCTGTCCTCTAGAAACCGCTCAAAAGGAGACCAATAATATAGATAATGCATACAGTAATATTTACACGACAAATGAAGAAATCTGGTCTTGTGTGAACTGCGGAGAATCCTCTCTACCCTCCTCCCCCTCCCCTCCCATTCTAACTACTCTTTCCTACTTTCCCTTTCCTGTCATTTTAATAGATATAATTCTAGTTGATAATAAAGGAAACTTGTCATGAAATTAAGACAATATGCGTGTTAACACGCACCTGTTCTGCGTGTGCTCCATTATTCACCTTTTTAACAAGAAACATAGCTATAGTCACAACTCAGCATTATTGAATCGATAATGAGAAGCCAAAGTATCACTTGAGGAATACTTAAACACATGATCTCCCCGCAATGGAATTTAATCAATCTCGCTGTTTACCATTTCATTTAACAATCGATGCAATCAATAGTTAGTGTATTAATAAATTGTACAAACATAATGAATGAGTCAAATACGCATTACACAGGTAGGAATTGTCTATTACCGTGTACTACATTACGCAATACTTCAATCAATACAAAAGGGAAACAATTATAGAGATAACATTGAAAATACTTATACAATACGTCAAGCTTAGAAGAAAAGAATAAAAATCAAGTGCAGAAATATACTTCTGCATCCACAAACGACTTGTTAAGGTTTCGAAGCAACTCAGCAATCATGACAATTATAACCAGAAGATGATAGCAATCATGACCATTATAACCCCTTATGATGATTTTAACTACCATCTAGATGCTGCCTTTCCTTACTTCCATCCATTATAATTATAAACAGCGCGGGGAGAGAGAGAGAGAGAGAGAGAGAGAGAGAGAGAGAGAGAGAGAGAGAGAGAGAGAGAGAGAGAGTGTGTGTGTGTTTCAAGCCCTTCGTAAGGTCTCTATCTTCTTATTGAGCTTGCAAAGTTCAGCAACGTAATCTTCATCGTGTAGGAGTGTGGCCAGACTGACAAGAGCACGTTGCACTTCACCGCGTCCTCGCCCCAAGCCATCCTCAACTGCCATCACTGCACACTCCACCTCTTCGTCCACTTCCCCTTCATTCTTCTTGTCACCTTTCTCGCTTTTCCAGGCTTCCTGTTCTACATTGCGTTTCTTAGTCAGTTCCATTCCTTCTTCTACCTCTTTTCTTTTCTTCCCCACTTTCTCCTCTGCGTGTTGAGGGAGGAAGTAATTAATCGGCTTCTTGACATGCTTCATTGCCCCGTCAACCTTGTGGAAGAATGTGATGGTGATGGAGGCAGGAGCTGGCTTAATATGAAAATATAAACCCGCCGTGAACTTCCCCGCGGCGTCACGTCCCAACAATATCCTGAAGTAGAAGGGCAAGTTGCGTCTTTCCGCCACATCCACCCCAGAGAGGAACGGGCGGGAGACATGAATAATGCTTTTGAATAACATGATGCGTCCACTCCGGTTTTCCTCCACTTCCCAGATGACAAAAAATGGGTAGGAGGAGGAAGAGGAGGGCGGAAAGTAATACCTGAAGGTTCTGACAACATTAGAACGAGCGGTGGCAGCATCGACCGGATCAGAGTGTGGGGGTAGTCCATCTTCCATTACAGTGACAGGATGAGGTAAGTGATAGCCTGGATCGAGAAGCATAACCCCAGCACGCCCCTCTACACATATACGCACACACAAAAGCATATGTTCTTTGATGCATGTGCTCGTGGTGACCTGTCCCGATGAAATTATGCTCCTGAAGTAATCCTCTTTGACATCTTCCTCACAAGATACCTGATAGAGGAAGGGAGAAGCATACAATGAGAGAGAGAGAGAGAGAGAGAGAGAGAGAGAGAGAGAGAGAGAGAGAGAGAGAGGCTAATCATCTTTGGTGCCTTTGAAAACAATGGTGTTGAGAGAAGAAAGCTTTTCAGAAAATGGGTCAAAGAAACAAATAAGGAGAAAGTGGGCATGGAAGGATGAAGTAAAGAGAACAATCCAATCCAAATGAGAAGACAATCAATACATCAATACAATATCCATTGCAGAAGAGATATACTGGGAAACATGTAACAGAAAGCGACAGATACCGGATAGATGGAGTCCTTGAAACCTGGGTACTGTACTTCGAGGTCAGCGAGGCGTGAGGCGAGATCGGTAACGAGACCCACGCAGGAGTGCCGACCAGACACCAGCGGTGGGTCGTAGTAGCGGTAGAACTCCTGCAAGTTGGTGAATTCTGACGCCATGTATTCTTCTGAGAACCTGAAATAAAGGCCGAGAGAGAGAGAGAGAGAGAGAGAGAGAGAGAGAGAGAGAGAGAGAGAGAGAGAGAGAGAGAGAGAGAGAGAATACATAAAGTGTTCTATTGAAAAAGTAGCCAGTAAGGTTTAACAAATTAAAGAAGCATACAATGACAATGAAAAACGGTACATAAACCTTCAAATGAAAAATAGATAGTAGGTGGGACAGAGCATTATCAGAACCATTCGACAGACACACACAATGAGCATGCTAAGGAAAACACAAATCAATCAATCCTCACGCAATAAAATTGGATACGGAGTCGTAGGGCTGAAGGGCGATGGCTCGGCGTTGGCGGCTTGTGATCCTGCTCAGAAAACCCTTGTAGTCGCGCAATGAGGCAAAGGCAAGCGATGGGCGCTCACTTCCCCATTCTGGTAGTGGCAGCGGCTGATCCAGAGGCCACTCATCCTCCCCCCTAAGCACTGTCATGTCGCTATCTACGATACCGTCGAGGAATGACCTATAGCAGCTGATCTCCGAGGTGGTAGTGGTGGTGGTGGTGGGATGTTGGGGTGGCGTCTGGCTATGGTATCCCGAAGACGAGGACCACGTGACCGAAGGCTCCTCGATACTCCTGCAGGTGAGAGACTTTACTCAGAATGCAAAGATAGATAGACAACTGCCAACGCTATACATTGAAACTGACTGTTATATGAATGTAACTACGATTTGTAGGTACTATAGATAAAGTCTAATATATTCAGACTAGAATTCTTACAAAGCGATAAAGCAAGATCATAGAGTCTTGATGATATAAATACTATAATAGTATTGGTTTCGGGTCGCTGCTTTAGGGCTCAATCAGACTTTTGTGTGAAATCCTTACATATGAGATCCAATAGAATCAATTATGTTTTCAATTCACTACTCAGCAATGAAGATATGAACCATCGCTATCTCTTACAGAGCACTAACTAAACGCTAAGAGCTGTCTGTAGCTTTACACCCATCACCACTATCAAATTACACAGATGCTCTTGGGTGATTACATAGTAATAGCTCTCCACTCAAAGAGGTAAGATTGGGGGAGACTGTATCTCGCTATGATCCCATAAAAAAAGGCCAAAAGGCGAAGCTTATGGACGCTATGGGCGGAGGTTACGATCAACAGCTACACCAGTGTGACTCAATAACAATTTGGCACTTTCTTCTTTCTCCACACTAGATGAACAGTAAGAAAAAACTGATAGTTTAACTTATGTAAATTACATCACAATTTCCTAAATATGTTATATAGACTTATTATTAATGGTGTTAATGCCAAACAGCCAAAAATTTAAAAGAGATACATCTAGAAGTGCTTGAAATTATGGTAAAAAAATTGATTTTCTTATTTGTTTGACAAGGGACTAAAAGTGAAATAAAATTTCAGTGATTAGATGCTTTTTCAATGCACAGTGATATGAAATCACACATTACTCTAGAAACCTGTTCAATAGAGAGAGAGAGAGAGAGAGAGAGAGAGAGAGAGAGAGAGAGAGAGAGAGAGAGAGAGAGAATCGTATATCATTACTAGTTTATTTTATTTTCAATATTTGTTATCATCATTGCTATTGTTGTTGTTATTATTATTATCATTCTTATTTTTATTACTATTGTGATAATAATAATAATAATAATAATAATAATAAAACTATTATTATTACTAAGGTAATCCTCCACTGAGTGAGAATGATATCTGCACTTGAAATTCTTATGCTCACAGTAAAGGCATTGAGCCTCTTCCTTACTTGCTCAGCAGAGAGAAGGTGCAGCCTCTCTGTGCTCCTCCAGCTCTTACAAGGTGTGGGTGATCTGTCATCTTGCCAACTAAAAGGAAGCAGCAGAAGCCTGAAGCAGTGGTGGCAGTCATGATGAATGACTCAAATTCAGCGGCATGTACCAAGCAAAATTATTATACTTATTGGTAAATTTGTCAAAGATTTTATAACGTTGAAAGGAGAAATGTGTGACAGATGACAGAGTTGTTTGGTATGTCAAAGAATCATACGTTAAAAGGAAAAACTTGTGAAAAACATGAAAATCTACTTTGTTTTTCATATTTTAAAAAGATGTACATTAATCAATTTGGTCTTGGAAAAAATATATATATTGTTGAGTAAAAATAATGTGAGATAAGAAAAAGAAGCAATGTCTGATGGAAAATTCAAAATATTGCCATAAAATTTTTGCCTGAAGGAAAAATTAATGACCATAAATTTGTTTAGTATGTTAAATAATTCAAAGTTAAAAGGGAATATTTTTCCATGAAAACTACAGAAAATTTAATTCCAGTATTTCATATCTTTATCTTAGAAAATTTAGAAAAGTCTTAGAAAATTTTAATTTTTTTAATTCAGACAAGGACCTTGACATCATATTTGAACATTTATAAACCAATTGCACTCATGCTGACAACCTATGAAACTATTCAAACACTGATTCTTTAGCAATGACTACATGACCACAAGCAACTATCACTCAACCTCAAAATATCATCAAATTTCTTAATAATTTACACTTCAATGTGTTACAATTTAATTTAATCAGCTTCCAGTTCTTCAAACTACCATACTACAGTTCTGAATGAATGGTTTTTAATGAAGTGGGAACATACCTTTACCGACACCTACACACACATTCCATTGCTCAGTATAGTGTCCTTAATTGATACTTGATGGACATATGTTTGAACTCCACTCAGGATCAGGAGACTAAGCAACTTTTACTGACAATAAGTGATTACTGTTTCTTCTGAGTAGGATGTTGGTATGTAAGGTCTCAGCTTCACACATTGACTGGACTCTCTAAAGTCTAAATTCTAAATTCTTAGCAGCTTATGATCATGAGTACTCACAACCATGGAGAATTACATGACTTACCACAGTGAATTGACACATATTATGTCCCATACAATGAATTTACAAACATTTCACAGTTAAAGACTACACTTCTCAATCAAAAGCTCTCTTGTCCTGGCCCACCAGCGTGGTGACATGATTTAACATATTGGCACCTTGTTTTCCCCTCATCTCATCATACTTCATAGATATCATTCACATTTTCAGAGTATAAAGTAAACACAGACATGAAATGCATAAAAAAACAGGCATAACAAGACTTATTTACATCGGTATGAAACTCCCGATAAAGACTAAACAGGCCTCCCCCTGGTCCCCGCCTCCCTCTCATACACTAAATATGGGAACAGATCTCGTAGTATTCCCCCCCTCCCCCTCCCTCCGCCCCTATCCACCCCCATTTGATACACAAACAGACCGAATAGGCGGCCCCATCTCCCACTCCCTCCCTCTTCCAGCCACTCACCATCCTCCCCCCCCCCTCTCTCTCTCTCTTCCTCTCTTTTATCAAGTAGAATATATTCTCCCAGCATCATTTCCAACAGGAATTATTTCAAGAAAAGTATAAATTATTGTACTATCATAGTTTGTGCAAATGACAATGATATTTAACAATTAATTCTTCATTGGTTGTTTAAAGTGTTAAATATAACCGAGGCAACTAGGGGCTGGAGTGACTTGAAAGCCGTTCACGAGTCGCAATAGAGAGAGGTGTTCACTGGGGAGAAGTGCAAGCAAGACCGGCCAACTGGCGGAAAGGCAGCGTCGGCTGCCACGTGTGTTCGTGTTCAAATTGTGAGGCCGCATTCAGATTGGAAGTCAAAATTTGTTCACGAAATGTGTTCGGATTGGGAAGTTTTCGAGTCAAAGGGCGTTTGAATCAAGAGGTACCACTGTACACATGAAGAATTATTACATGATGCATCAAAGAGCCACAGAAAATACATCAGGTGTTTTATCTTGCCCTTTCCTAATGTGTAGCACAAAGAAAATGCTATTACAATCACAGAAGATAAGAAGTTGCCAAGTATCATACCACTAGTTCTAGTAAACACTGAAACATTCATTTTTTTACGCTTTATTTTCTGACTAAAAATGTTGCTATGACTCTTGTGACTCCATAAGAGTAATCCTAAATAATTTGCAAGAGTCAAAATAAAAGTATAGGCAGTAAAAAATTTGAATTACTCAATCATTTCTTTTACTATCAGAAAAATCTTTAAGTGTACACATCAACATTGACCTAAGCTTAAGAAGCCATGACAGCAAAGGATTGAACTTTAAAGATTATTATCCTCTTTGGACATTTTTTTTTTACTGGCAGTGTGGAAATTTGTAAAAAAATGGCAGTTAGTTGAGCATCACAACAGGCAGTGTTAATAGCATTCACAACTTTTTTCACTATTACTGTCTTAAGGCAGAGATGACAATGGCAGTGAGTTAACAATGGAATACAAGCTCCATCAATACTTCCTCTGTCTATTTTAACTTCAGTATGAAATTGTGATAGCCTTTAGAGACAACCACATTGTCAAAGGCTTATCATCAAGATGAACATCATTCTCAAACATGGCGAGCATATGGGCATTTAAAAATGAGTGACAAAATAAAAACATGCAAATAAAGTAACTAATAATGAAAAAAAACTTACATAACTATTCAACAACTTAAAACACTATATGGCAAAAAAAAAATCAAAACCTAAACTGTTCTACCAAACAATTTCAAACTGAAACTGAATTGAGGAGTACTATATATATGAGTATTAAGAAAAGTAAAAAGAATCAAAATCCAAAAATCACATTTCCTACAACAAGGATAGAAAATGGTGATATATACATAAATCTGCAAGTAAATCTTCTTATAAACAAATATTATTTCACGTACATGACATTCAATCTTCATCCACACAGATTACCAAAAACAAAGAAACACAACAACTTCTATAACCTGAATTCTGAAATATTTGGGTTCTCATAAGGACTATTTGGGGAAAAAAAAATGAAGGTGATACTTGAATTCCTCAAGATGTTTTCTCCAATTGATGGTACTGAATGTTTCCTAAGTATCATATGCCTCTAATAAACACCCTTGAAAATCTCAGACTTCCCCAAGAATGGTCAAAAGTAGTCAAGATGAGGTACCCAAATTTTCAAGAATCTGGTCTTATATCATATCTACTGCATTTGCATCCAGCTGTTCTTTGTATTCTGCATAAAGCCTTTGTAGCTGTAGAGAGTTTTTGGCAAGCAATATCTCTCTCAAGAACTCTTCAAGCAGACTCTTCTTATCACAGTCCTGTAACAAAGACTGTATTGGATTATAATGTGATGGTATTTGAAGAGTACAACTGAAGCATTGGTTCTAGTGTTTGTATAGAATAAGAGTCATACATTGAAAGAAATGTATAATCCTGATGAATATATTTATGTCAACATGTATATTTAAAAGTCTAATGTTGAACTGGACAAAAGAATAAATAAATTCATTCATTCACTCATAAGTACGAAAAGAGTTTTAATAAATAACAATTCAAGGATAACAACTAGGTCTTAAAATTCCTACAGACATACCAGTATTTTTGGCAGGTTACTGTGGCACACCGTCTGATCTGAGGTGCTGTTGCTGAGGTTGGGTCCAAGGAGATCATCAAAAATCACACGCAGTTTCTTCTCCAAACCTGAAGGAAAAGAGAAAACAGAGCTTTTCATCTCATCAACTCCTCCGACTGTCTTCAGCTTCTCTATCCTCACAGCACTGCAGTTTTCATGAAATGTTCTACAAATTGTGCTCAACTCACCTTCTTTGATGAAGAACTGTATCTTGCGCTTCATCCAATACTTGTAGTCATGTGCAGACTTAAGGTACTGAGCTGATGTCAACATACGGTTGATGAAGACTTCGGTCAGACTGAGGCGTGCATCATCTGATATAACTGGTCGAGACACTCGTGATGAACCTGAGCTGCAAGTTTAAATGTTTACAGGCTGAGGCTAACAACACTCAGAGGGGGAAGCTTCATGGTTGTTAATCAAGTATTCCTTAGACCCAATACTCTCCATACCATGGTGCCATCCTTACCTACTATGATGGAAAACATATAGAAATGGACACAACATCTTAACCCCTACAGCGTCAGAACAAAAAATAAAATTGTTTCCCAAGGGTGCTGGAACCTTATTTTCTTTTATGAATGAAAACAAGATTTAAATTCCATATAAGGGGTTACACACAAAAGTTGGTAAGCTTTGATTTTGAAAATTGCCATTAAAATCACAATTTCATGCCATTGATCATCTTTAGGCCATCATAACCATCACCAGCATGAACCTTATCACCTTCACTATCATTATTACCATCACCACTTTATAAAGGAGTAATTGAACTGCCAAAATTTGCACCAACAACATGCGGCTTTTATACACGCCGCTGGCGCTGTACGGGTTAAATTACAAAGCACAATGCCTGACCTACAACCATCATCTAAGGACTGCTAAAAAACTGAAACAAAGATGCCCATCTGCACATCCTTCTTGTCCTCTCCAAATATTTAACTTGGGATCTCTTGTTTGCGAGCTGAGGAAATTGGGGACTCTAATAGAACAAGGAACATAATTAATTGTAATGTCTAATAGGTATAGAGTAAGGAGAAAATAATTATTGCAAGGAGACCTGAAGGTTACAAATGATAAAAATATCAGTTAGTCAAGTAAGCATATTAATAAATTAAACTAACCCTGAAGAAACTTGTTTATAGAATAAAAAAAATGACAAACTAATAAGAAGAATGACTTCATTTAGATTGAGTGTAAGGAAAAACATGTACACACTTCAAATCAGAGGAAGAATATCATGAAATCTAGACCCAGACTCACTAAGCAGCTGTTTGGTGTAGAAGACTGGTGAGGGGCTTAGCAGTGGCATCAGAGGGGTGACAGGGAGGAAGCATGGTGTATTCTGGCTGTACCACACGACGCACACTAGCACACTCTCCAAGCAGTAGCCAAGTTTCCAGTTTGGGACACCGGGTGAAGGCTTCCCCTGAAGTCAGCAGTAACACGGGTGTTCCATCTGACGTTATCTGCACAGACTTCACTGCACTCTGACCTTCAACTGCAAAGATGGATATGAACATATACATGCACATACATACATACACACATGTAGCAACCAACAATCTCTCGATATCAATACGTACATTTTCAGCCTTACAGCCATAACCTAAACAAAACATTCATTACTACTAGTATTATTTTCAGCTATTTATTTTCTTTTCATTTATTGCACACACATACACACCATAAGATTAAATTTTGTACCTCTAAAAAAAACAGTAAAAGGAAGTAAACTAGCGTTAGTTTTATTTATATCAGCTCCAATCAAATTAAAAGAACCTTTATCTAAATTCAATTAAAAAAACATATACTGTATTAAAAACTAATAAAACTATTTGTAAAAAAAGAACTTATTTTTACCTAGATGTCTGATGGATTCTGACAAGATTCTTTTCTTGTTCTCTAAATCCCAGATGGTGAGAGTTGCATCTGTTGTCAACACAATAATGATGTTTTCGTGCACAAACAGTTGGGATGATCTACCTTGCAGCTTCAGAGGTGGTAATAACATCTCACCTGAAAACATAATGACTTGTCTTTTTTATTATGTAAGAAGGGAAAGCTGGCCAAGAGCATCATAAAGAATGAAACAAAAAAAAGTGCTACTTAATTGCCAATCACCTTATAGATCTGAGAGAGTTAGCTCAAAGGAGCATCTGATGGGGATGAATTTCAAATTAAAACTATTTTAATAATTATTCCTGACCTGTTTTAATGTCCAGGATATGTAGAGACTTGTCACGGCAGGTGAAGGCAGCAGTGGTGACTGTGGCTGCAGCTGTGGTAACCCGAGAAGTAAGGAAGGTTACCCAGCTCACTACATTGACCTGCATCTTGCTCACCCGATGCAGGCTGGGTGTCCCACCACTGTGGGAGCTGCCTACCCGGTAGTCATTCTCTACTACCAAAAGAGGTGGAGGAATATCCACAGATGTCTCTCCAGGAATCTGCAAAATGACACTTGGTAAACAATGACATTCTACTGGAATGCGTACTGATAAAAATTGAAATATTCTTGGACTTTAATATGAAATGAGAAACATAATAGAAATCAGCATATATTATCAGCAAGATGCCATAATATGTGGAACAAGTATTGTCACAAATCCAGTGCCAAAACATCTAATAGTACTTTGCAAAAGCAAATGGAAAACAAATAAATAATCCAGAAGACAATTATAAGAGAGAGAGAGAGAGAGAGAGAGAGAGAGAGAGAGAGAGAGAGAGAGAGAGAGAGAGAGAGCGAGCCTAGGAGTAAACAAGCCATAGGTATTGTTCAACCTTGAGCCTCACATCATATCCCAGCAAGAGAATTATTGATTATGGAATAACCTGACTCTCATATATCATTGAGTGCTAACAAACACATCACACCAATCAGTATCAAAAGGGGGGCAAAGATTGATGTAACTATAATAATTCTCTGCCATTTTTAAAGCGTATGTATTTTACTTGAAAATGGAGACAGAAAACTCATTGAGCAGCCTGTCAATTAAGGGTCAACCCACTATGCCACCCAGCCCCAAGGTAGGAAAAGATCAGGAATATTTGATGTATCTCCACGACATTCAGAAATGACTAAGGAAACTAGTGCGTAAAATTACCTGTATTCTTGCTGACTTAGAGAGAGATGCCTCTGGAAGCACAGACACCACCTCCACTTGCTGGGCAGTTTTCACCACCTGTGTGGAGGTAGGCGGGGGAGCAGCAAGAGGTGAGGGAGGTCTGGGAGGAGGTGGAACTGCAGAACGATCATACAAAGGAGGTCGTCCTCTTTTCCGCTTGACAGATAGGCATGTCTGGGGCATTTCCTCATGCTTACGTTTCATTCCAATGCAGGCAGAGGTAGAAACTTGTGACTCTAATTGTTTCTCACTTGATTCAGACCTTCAAGGGAGGAGAAGGTTGTGTGAGTAAGGTAACACACACACACACACACCCGCACACACACACACACACACACACACACACACACACACAGTGCTCAACATAATACTGGAATGACTGAGTTGGTCAATATTATGTGAAAAAGAAAGAACACAAAGGGAGTTGAATTTTTCAAACCATGAGTCGGGAAACTGTCTCCACTCTGTTGAGGATATGAATTGAACTATCAATGAAAGAATTCACTTACTTTCCAAACCTGGCAGGCAGACTAGCATGTGCCCCATTAAATCCTGAAGGGAGCGATGTACCCTTGCATGGGGAACTTGTGGTAGTAAAGGCTGAAGAAGGGCGACTGCTGGAAACATTTGGCTCCACAACTTCATCCACTTTCTCTACAACTATCTTACTTTTCTCCTGCTGGCTGGATGAGAAGCTTGCTTCATACGATTTGTTTGGAGTCTCAACACTGCAAAGGGAATAATACTTATGTAGGTATATGTGTGTGTGTGTGTACTTTGGGGCTAGCTATAACATCAGTACATAAATTTACTCCTTTCACCACATGCTCTACTCTTTTCATTCCTTTTTCTTTCATGTTTCAGCATTATGTTTTAAATTTATTTTCTCCACAGTTTAATGGTAACATATACAAATTACTGACACACAAATATGATGTGATCATTACTTACCCTTCAATAGGAGGAATAAACATTGGTGTGATCCTTCTCTTACCATCAGCAGTTCTTGTTTCTATCTGTTTGTTGATAGGTGCTCGCTGAGGTGTTGGGGGAGCTGGTCTAGGAATCTGTTCACTGTAGATGAATCATTTGTGAAATAAATCATTTCCTTTCTTTGGCAAATTCAATGAATTCAAATTGTTTGGAAAGGAGTTGGTGAACAAGAAAGCAGGAAGAATGGAATAAGTTCTTACAAGCGACTACGAGTAAAAAGGGTTATAAAAATAACTTTGAAAGATTTTGATGAATTATGAGTACTGAGCTTCTATCTCAACATCATCATAATGTCAACCTCTTTCTCTTGAACATTTACCTCAATCAGTAAAATTCATGACCAGTGGCAGCTCATGGATAAGATTAGTGGGGGTGCTGCTTCAGAAAACAATTAATCATCAGCGCCCACACCATCATGCCAGTAAAACATTTGATCTAATAAGATGTTATTTGACCAAAGTTGAGCGTGTTTATATGAAATGATAGATAGGTGGATAGCTAGATAGGAGGGTGACAGTTTCCAAATGAATATAATGTTTTGAAAGGAGGTGAACAATGAGCAAAGAAAATGAAGAAAGAACATAAAAGCAAATAGCACAATGTCAACTGACAACAACAATGATGAAAACAGAATTTCAATTGATTGCTACATTCATAAAATAAACTACAGCGCATGTAACTCCACGCACAAATACCTGGAAGCAGCAGTCTTGGCCCGGGTTTTTTCTTCCTCTCGCAGACGTAAGAGTTCTGGGTTTTCAATGATGGTTGGGTTAACAGAAGAGGCATTGTTCTGTGCTGACTTGCCATATAACTTCATGTGTAGATTGTTCTAAACATATAAAGACAAAGAACCATTGTAAGAGGATGAAAAACAGAAACTAAAGAAAGCACCCACTTTTAAAAATGACAAGGTGAGTGGAGTGTCAATGAAAAATTTTTAGGTCTTGTGTAATCTCTATAATCACAAGTAAAAAAACTGATACAATACATATAAACATAACTAGAAAAAAAATAGCAAAACACTCACCGTTTCATCCTCTGAGAGTGGACAGCCAATTTCATCAGTGGAGAAGCTGATGAAGGCCAGGGTGCCATCCTTGGACACAGCCATCAGGTAACGGCCACAGCTACTCCATGACAAGTCCAGCACCTGACAAACAGATTCAGTGAGGGACTAATCCAAAAAGAAATGAATAAACCAGTTACAGGACCAAAATAAATCAGAACAATGTAACTACTGTAAAAAATGAGTTACCACAGCTTATAATACAGGAAAAAAACTTGTCAAGATCATTACCATAACCAATAATGTCATCATCTACCATTACCACCAAACTATACTACAAAAAAGAACATTAATCTTATTCTAGCTATGATGGTGATAGCTGCAGGATAGAAGTTAGACATAACTCTTACTTTCATCATTTACATTCTTACATTTGACCATCTTCCTCTCATATCCCATTCTTTCTAGTGTGACTCACCCCACTAACAAAGACTAACTTAACAAGTCTTATTTATTTATATTCTATGTTAGACAGAAGAGCTATATACTAAAGTATCAAGAAGGAATCCCTTCAAACTGAGTTTTTAGTACTGTTTTGTTAAAAAAGCACTGAGTGTAAAAAAATGGCAACAGGTTGTTACTATGCCCTTGCCATGGATAAACCCAGTCTGCTGCACAGGGAAAACTGTACATCTAGGGCTTTAAAAAACAATACTTTGTTCATGAGGATGACACTATCAGAATACTAACCGAGTCATCAAAAATGTCATGCACCACAACAAGAGGCCTCTTGAGGGAAGTGAACCAGATGGAAATAGAACGGTCCCGAGAACCAATGGCAACACAACAGTACTGCACATTCTTCCCTGTCTTGGAGTCCACCTTCTTCAGGATGTTGGGATTGAAACGCTGCAAAAATAAAGTAGTCCCCTCAAAATTATCATTCCTTTTTCTGACATACAATTATCTTATTTAAATCTATTGTAAAACATTGAAAGGTATATGCCAATATAGCAGGAATAATAGGATTAAAATACTGAAACAAGAAAGGGCAGAACAACAAACTGTGCTTTCTCTACACCTTACACACACATAACTCTGATGATGATGGAGGAAGGAAATAACATATGAGAGGACACTCAAAAATAAAAAAAAAGTTGGTGTTTAAAGGGCATTAAAAAGTACAGTTTTTTACACAGAACTGCAGATATTTGGAATGGATTGAAGGAAGAAGCTGATACAGCAACCAATATACATAAATTCAAGGAAATGTTAAGTATATGCAAATATGGAGACAGGACACTATGAGCCCCACTTTAACCCTGTATAATACAACTAAGTAAATACAACTAGGTAAATACATACACACACACACACACACACCACTCACCACACATGTTATGGGTTTTCGATGGCCTACAAAATCCTTATCAGTGTTCCATCCATCTCGGTCAATAATCTGGGCTGTTGGGCCACCATTATTCATGGCATGAGCTGACACAAGATACTGACCATCAGGTGACCAGCTGGGCCGTAGAACTGTGGTTGTACCTCCACACTGGACCATCAAGGACACCAAAAGAGGATTAAAAATATTATGTGAGGTTAGCAGGACATTTTACCCACTCACTGCTCTCCAACACATCTTTGAAAAATTGCAAAAATCAATAACAAATGATAATATAAAATTCAAGATGTTATAGGATCAATTACACATATTTCCATCAATCTCTATAAAGTCAACTTTGAAACACTCACATCAGCAAAAGGATCTACAATCCTTTCCTCTGTGGTCCAGTCAGTAGTTCGCCATATCCTGAGACTCTTGTCATCAGCTTGGGAGGTGAGATAACGTCCCACTGGGTCCCACGTCACTCCCTTCACCAGTCCCGTGTGGCCCCGCAACACTCGTACTTGTTCTAGTTGGAAGATATTCAAGAAACTTACAAGATTTGAAAGGATACCAATTACCCAATAAAGTTTTAGGAATGAAACAAATGATGAAATGAATACAGAAAATGGCAAGAAATTTAGGTAACAAGACAAAAAGGAGACAAAACAACAAAATCAGTTTCCCAAATTAAGCGTTAGATCAGTGGAATCTATGCATAGTGAAATGTGAGAATAAAAACAAAATACACCACTACTTTCTATTCTAAAAATCTATTACAAGATAGGACAGTACTAGTTTACATCAATCCAGTAAAAAGTACACTTATGTAAATCAATACATACTAAATAACTGAATCAATGGTAGATAGAATTTCATGGGAGAGAGAGAGAGAGAGAGAGAGAGAGAGAGAGAGAGATGAATACAAAATATCCTTCTCATCTTACCTGGCCATTTGGCAGTGTTCCATATAATAACACTGTTATCTATTGAGGCAGAGGCCAGCCACAAATCCCCTGGTGACCATGCCACATCCAGAATGTCTCCCTCATGCCCCCGCAATGTTGCAACACTCCGCCATGATTCCACATTCACTACGTTGGACCCAAACACTGCACCTCCTGCAAAGACAAAATCTTGTGCCTTTCTGATGTGGTGACAGCAACATTTTTTCACCAGTAAAGACAATATCAATATTCTAACCAACAGACAATTCTGACATTTTCACCTGCAAGGGTAATATAATGTGTTACACACTTAGACATTAAAAGAAACTCTTTTCATAAACAAAGACAGATTTCTTTAAAGCAATGATCTGAGCTTCATGTAAATATTCCTTCCTAGAGGTCACATAATGGTCATAGGGGTGCCCCATGTAGTAACAATGCAACATGTTGAAGGGAAAATTCCACGAGCATTTGCCAAAGCCCTCCCCAAGCCAGCCAGATGCATACTAATGCCCATCTGTTGCTGGCATCTGACTCAGACCAACCAACACTACACACAGCCCCCGTCATCAGCATTAATACACTTCCCATCCATGATATATTTGTTTGGAAACCTGGAGATGAGCAAATAAATCTCAATGCCAATTCACTAGAAAATCAACTTTTATATATTGGTTCATAAATTTATTTTTATTTTACTATTGAGAAAGAATTGATGAGAAAAATGTATCACATAAGCTTACTGCATCTTTAGGTACGTGGAATGATATCTTAGGATATTTGATAATGTTCTTGATGTGTGAGAAGTCTAGTGCTGCCACCTGGTGACACTCACTAGTTCTGAAAACTCCCCATTGACATGAAAAACCATACTAACCCCCATAGCTGCTCTGCTGCCAGATGATGATGACCTTGTCATCACCAGCCGAGGCAAGGAATCGCCCCCCACATGACCATCGCACACTATTCACACACCCCAGGTGCTGATCAAGCTGGCACAGGACTTTGGGAACCTGCAATATCAATAATAATAATAGTTTCAATTCATTACACCTCAATTTGTAAATGTGTCCTAACAAATGAAGCAAATTTTTCTTTCTACTTAAAAGTGTAGACTGCAATATATATATATACCTTTTCATCTTGTTCATATTTGTCATGGATAACCGGTTTCAGGTTCCACACCACCACACGTCCTGATGAGTCTTGACCTTGACCTCCTGTGGCAAAGCGTGACCCGTCTGGGTGAAGATCCACACTGAAAATTGCCTTGCCTCCTGGAATGTACATAATAATGAACATAATATCAGATTCACAAGTATTTTTTTTTTTTTTTTTTTATGTAGAAAGGGAGGCGGCCAAGGGCAACAAAAATAAAACAAAATAGCCCACTTTAGTGCCGGTCCCTGTGGTTTTGCTACGTGATGAGAATCTAATGGCCACCCAGTGGATTTGCTACCTCAACTTTTCACTGTTTATTGAATATACTGTTATAGTCATATAGGTGGGTAGTTTGCTCTTGTATACATTTGATCCTCATTGTTAGCTGAATACAATGATGTTTTCATGGATAGCAAGTATCTTGAAAGGTATCAAAGTAGCCTGAGAGATACCACTGTTGTGATGGTCCAATACAGAGGTGTTCTTTGCAGGTAGAGTGTGTCAAGTTGCATAATGGTTGAGGTGGGAACACCTAAAGTGACAAAACCTCTGGATACCCTCTTGTCTAGCTAATAACCTAATCTAACAAAGTAACAACCTAGGCTTCCCATCCCAAAGTTTTCTGGAGTTAGGAGCCGAAAACATTAGTAAATAGAGCGGCATATCTAATCTTAACATCTATCAGAATCTTATGTAAATAAGAAATAAATATATACAAAAAATGAAATTAATTTCATTCAAAACTCCAAAATGTAGCCAGGAAAAAAAAAAAAGTCAATTGAATGAGGTCAGATTAACCACGGTTTTCTAAGAAACTGCTTACGATAACAGTGTTTTAGTCACGTGTGAAAAACCGAAATTATTAAATTAGAAGTGAAGGTATGAAGTTTTGTGAGTGCAGTTTTCCAAAAAAAATGAATGATGAAGCTGCACTCTTGCGCTTTACATGGAATTGCGTTACAGTTTAGTGACCTGTACTCAGAGGTGACTACTGACCGTCATGGCTGATCCAGGGGGGCTTCAGTAGTTGCATGGTGGCCTCACACGCATTCAAAGGCTATAAACCCAAACAATACATCTCACTGGCTCGCCATTTGTATTGTTTTGCCGCTCGCCGCTTGGGTCTTGAACTTGATCCTGCCCCCATGATACACTGTTGGATTGCATTACGTAGAAACTTCGCAGTATTTCGTCTAGAAATATTAGAGGGACCCTAAATCGACAAAAAAGCAAAAGACATAGAAAAATTATATTATTGTTCAATGATAACACCTTACCTGCTGAAATATTCTATCAGTTTTTAAAAGGACACACCGAAGGAAGAAAAAAGGCAAATCAGGACCGACACTGCAGACATAGGCGAAAAACTCAAGCAATAACACACACATTAAAAAACACTTCTTCATTTATGGCAAAAAAATTATCCGAAATAAAGTCATAAATTAGTCCACCGATAAACGACGAGTAATTTATCATCTACAGAACCCAAGATAACCTGCCAGCTATTACTCAAGGATTCTTAGAATATCCTTGCTATTATTCCAGCAGTTCGATAAAGTATTCAGTGAACCACGACCAAACAAAATCATATATAGATAGTCCAGTAGAATTCTTTGAAGAAAACTCATGGAAAGTCCAGCCAATTTCATTTAATGATTATTTCAACACACTTTACAAAGTCTGGGTTTTCTTTTAAGGCATTCTAGAACGAGCTGGACCGTGAACCAGAATCGTAAACAAATAAAATAAATATTAATAAATCTATGTTTGTTTCGACTAAACACCATTTTAACGTCCACATATTTGACTCAATTGGTTTATTTTCATCATAGTAAAGAATAAGCTATTCTATGATACCATAAAGACCCAGCTAGAGCTTGAAACAAAAGACCACTTAATGGTGAGGGAGAAATTTTGAGCCTTCAGGCAGCCGATACTTGCGCCATAAAACACCACTAATCGCCCCATATTCACCGAACAGAGGCACGGAATACACTTCAGAGGCAACGGAGTAATCATATTAACCATAAAAACATACCTAGGAAGCGTAATATTTAAGTTAGGCAATATATGAAAAATAGTAGAGTCTAATTTTGTATGTGAGAACCAGACTACAGATCCTATTGGTAAGATTGCAGAATATGTTCGAGAAAAGGCACCAACAGCAACTAAGTTAAATACGTACCTCATAGAATTAAATCCTTCCATGAATGTTCACAATGTGTATCAAACAACTCAGCATATTCCCGATTGTTACCGTGAGTCTTTTACTCGCCTCAGGCTGATGTCTCATAGCCTGAGGGTAGAGACAGGCAGGTGAAATCGTACACCACGACCACTCAGGACTTGCTCGTGTGATGATGAGTCGATACAGACTGAATAACATGTGTTGATATCGTGCACTTCGACCGAACAATGTCGACAAAATTACAATATGCTGGACTTCAGTAGTATTAGCACACTTCTAAGGGAAGATGTATACATAAATAAATTATGTAAATATATTCATGAAGTACTAAAAAAGTACAATTGAAAGATAAACGTGAATGCCTGCTTGAAGAAAATACACTAATGGACAAAATATTATGATTTTTGTATATGTTTTGTACTGTGTTATGTACTGGAACCAATGTAATCGCTTATTTTGTCAATAAACTAACTAACTAACTAACTGGGGTGTGTCTGGGTGTATATTGACATGTGCTGTGTGTGTGTGTGTGTGTGTGTGTGTGTGTGTGTGTACGAGTGTTTGGGGGTGTATAAGAGTATGTATGGGTGTCTGTGGGTGCACGGGGGGGACTGAATAGTAATACCAAGCACCACACCGCCACCACTGCCACCGCAACCCCTACTGCCGGCCGTAGATGAGTCTATAAATGTTTGTGATAACTACCTATTACTAAATCCATTATTAATGAGATACCATATTTATACAAAACTTAACTTGTTATTAGTTATTGTGACATCCTCCTTTTCGTTATCGTATCCAGCTATGGTTATTTGGCTAAGCAGTACATATTAAGTAGATTCTAGTGTTCCAACGAGTTATTGTTTTCACACTGGGGGTAATCGGCCGCCCTGCCAAACGCACTGAACGTCTTTATTTACGATCCTGTAATTTATCCAGTATTGCCAGCCTAGGGAATATGTTTAAATCAATATAGCAATATCCATTGTTCATCTTTGTCTGCTGTTACAATGTAACTCAGCGTTTAGATATTCATACCTATAAATGCTAGAGATGAGGTGTACAATCCACACATTTTCGCAAAAGTAATACTATGAGTACAATCTATTCTCTCCAGCAATGTTCATAGTAAACAGAATTGATGGATAAAATAAAAAGTCTTAGAAGATTTTGTTTATTAACAACTTTTCTTTTTGATACCCTAACTATTGGTATCGTTGTCTTTGATGGCTATGAGATAGAGCTATAGTAAACAAAGAAATAAGAAAAATGAAAGATTTTTTGTCGTGATTTTTTGCCGCTACTTGCTGTAGACATGATATAATAATAACTCATCAAAGAGTATAAATGTGATTCATGCAATCTCTGTTACAATATAAAAGTATGGTGAACATAGGATTAAAGGAATAAAAAAAAAATAAAAAAAAACTCTTGATATTATGATGTAAAATCGGGCGGCAACTGCAAGGTTTTGTACTGTTCTTCAGAGTTTTCAAGTATTAGTGTTGTTGCATTTCGTCATTCGATTATGCGCGAGCTTCGGCTTCCTCGAGTTCTTGCTGGGCCTTGCGGAACTTAGCCAGGTTGAGGGCAGCGATCTCCTCAGCCTCCTCGATCTGCCTCTTGTAGGTCTTGACCTTCTGTTGAAGGGCATCGACAAGGTCCTGCATCCTCTCGTGGTTCTTCTTGTCCTCATCAGCCTGGAAGGTGAGCTCCTTGATGCGCCTCTCGCACTTCCTCAGGTTCTTCTGGGCGTCGGAGTGGCGGCGGGACTCGTCGTCTAGTTGAACCTCGAGTTCGCGGGTGCGGCTCTCCAGCTTGGCCACAGCCTTCTTCATGGCCTTAATGGCGTTGGTCTCAACTTCCTCCAAGCGGATCTGGAGCTCCTTTACTGAAACTTCCAGACCCTTGCGCATCTTCTCCTGGTTCTGGGCGTGCTCTTGTTCAGCGCGAAGTTCATCAGCCAGACGAGCGGCATCCACCATAGCCTTTTTGGCCTTCTCCTCGGAGTTCTTGGCTTCGTTCAACATCTCCTCCAGGTCAGCCTGTAGTGAAAATTAATGTATGTATAAATGTATGTATGTATGTATGTATGTATGTGTGTGTGTATGTATGTATGTATGTATGTATGTATGTGTGTGTGTATGTACGTGTGTGTGTGTGTGTGTGTGTGTGTGTGTGTGTGTGTGTGTGTGTGTGTGTGTGTGTGTGTGTGTGTGTGTGTGTGTGTGTGTGTGTGTAACCCAAGTAGAAAATCTATGTTTTAAAGTAAGTGAGCTGAATCAGATTTTGAGAAGTCTGTTCAATGTCTATATAGGAATAATCTGTCACAACTGTTTGCTAGTGCAAAATTCCACTTGGATAAAAGAGAGGGGATGTAAATGAAGGATACATTTTGATATAGCTACTTACATGCAACGTCTGCAGTTCGCCTTCCACCTTCCTCTTGGCTGCATTAAGAGAGTTGTTCTGGGCATTAAGGTCAGCCACAGTTTCGTTGGCGTCAGCAAGGTCAGATTCAGCTTGACGGCGGCCGCGGTCTGACTGTTCCAGGAGAGTGCGAGATTCTTCCAACTCAGCATTAAGAGCATTTGCGCGGCGTTCAGCAATGCCAAACTGATCGCGATATTCAGAGGCAATGCGCTGCTCTTCCTCAACACGGATCTGAAGGTCCTTGATGTCACCAATCTGCTTCTTGATCTGTTTCTGCAGGTCAGCGTTGGCTTTGTTAGAATGGTCAAGAGCGATCTCTAGTTCGTTGATGTCAGACTCAAGTTTCTTCTTCAGACGAAGGGCCTCAGCCTTTGCTTTAGCTTCGGCCTCCAGGGAAGCTTGCATAGAGTCAATAGCTCTCTGGTGGCACTTGCTGGAATTGTATGAAAAAAGATGAAATCAAAGAACTACAAAATATGGCTTTCAATTATCTTTCGTTCATTATTTTTTAAATTTTTGACAAATTTGCTAATAAACTGTACTCAAGCTAGTTATTTTCACTGTGTTTACATATATATATATATATATATATATATATATATATATATATATATATATAGATATATATATATATATATATATATATATATATATATACGATATAGAATATATATATATATATATATATATATATATATATATATATCGAGAATGAGATATGGGATTGTATAAAATGCTTCAATGAAATGTGACAAACTTCCACTCACCGAGTATTCTCGAATTCCTCTTCCTTCTCCTGGATACGGCGGTCAATCTCCTGCCTGACTTGGCTGAGCTCTAGTTGGGCACGGAGAACCTTATTTTCCTCCTGCTCCAGGGCGGCCTCGGCCTCCTCGAGGGCAGCCTGCAATTCTTCCTTTTCAGTCTCAAGACGCTTGGCTTGTTTCTGAACTTCGTGCAGGGTTCGACCACCCTCACCAATCTGGTCCATAAGGTCCTTAATCTCATCGGAGAGATTCTTGTTCTCTCGGCGAACAGCATCCAGCTGCTCCAGGTTCTCCTCATAAGCGGCCTTGATACGGAAATGTTCGCTAGCATAGTTGCGGCATTCCTTCTGGGAGGCATCGAGTTCGGCAGCCAGATCATCGACCTTCATCTTCCATTCAGAAATGATTCTGTCGAAGTTCTTCTGCTTCTTCTCAGCAGCATTCACTAGAGCTTGGGCTCGCTCCACCTCGATCTGCATTTCTTCAAGCTCGGTGGCAATACGTTGTTTGGTCTTCTCGAGGTTTAGGTTCTTCACATTAAGCTGTTCGATCTGTTCCTCAGCCTCCTCTAGACGGGCAGCAAGTTTCATACGGATACCCTCAAGCTCCTCCACACGAGCGATGCCTTCAGTCTCGTACTTGGAACGCCACATTTGAGCATCAGCAGAAGCCTTAGCGAGCTGACGCTGAGCATCACCCTTTGCCTCGCTTTCCTCTTCCAGCTGTTCTCTGAGACCATCAATGTCATGTTCCAGGTTACGGTACTTGCCCAGAAGAGTAGCACGTTCCTACAGGATGTAAACAGAATTAATATACGTATGAACTGGAATATAACTATTATCATGATATTAAGTTTGTATAACTGTCCTTTCCATTTCAATTCTTTACTTACCCTGCTTTCATCATCAGCGAGTTTCCTCTGGTCCTCAAGCTGGTTGGTGAGAGACAGCTTGATCTTGGAAAGTTGGCTCATTTGGCTTTCAGCTTCTTCAACCTGTCGCAGGAGGTCAGTGTTCTCGGCTGCCAACTTCTTCTTGGCAGCATCCATATCGTTGAGGGTCCTGTTGGCCTCGTCCATCTTGTTCTGGTACTCATTGATAACATGCTGCTGCTGCTTCACAGTCTTTTCAGCATTAGCCTGAAAAAGGAAAACGTTAAATAAAATGTCACTTTGAATAAATGAATGAAAAAAATAATCCACTGCAATGTCAGAAGTTATTATGGATGTCATGCACCAGTTGCTCACCTTATCACGAGTGAGAGCGTCCATAGCAGCCTTGGCGTCATCAGCCTCACGTTTCATGGCTTCCTTGTCCTTCTCAGCTCTGGAATTCAAACATAAAGAGTAGTGTTATATTGATAGTGTCCACTTAAGGAACTTTAAATTTATAGATACATCAAAATAATAGAATTCTGCACTGAAGAATATTTGAATTACCTGGCCTTCATCTTGTTCAGGTGGTCGATCTGATCAGACATCTCGGTGATGGCCTCATTGTGTTTCTTGCGCAGATTAGCGAGGGCAGCTTCTTGTTGGATGTTGGTTTCCTCGAGATCGCGGCGGAGCTTCGCCAGCTCAGCCTCGCGCTTCTTGTTTAGCTCGATCTGTGCAGCAGTGGCTCCTCCGGCTTCCTCCAGGCGGTCACTCAACTCTCCAAGCTCGCGGCTGAGATTAGCCTTAGATTTTTCTGCCTTTGCTCGGGACTGACGCTCATGTTCGACTTCCTGCTCCAATTCCTCAATACGGGCCTGGAGTTCCTTAACCTGCTTCTGAGTTCTAGAAACAAGGATCTGCTCCTCCTCGAGCTTGCCAGCAATGCTACTAATCTCCTTTTCCTTTCGCTGAATGCTCTGCTCGAGCTCCTTGTGGTTCCTTTCCAAGTCAGCAACGGCTTCTTGGGTCAGTCTCAAGTCTCCCTCACCTTTCCTCTTGTTCTTTTCAATTTCGAAGCGCATCTTCTTTTCGCGCTCCAGAGAGTCTTCCAACTCGTCCAGGGTCTGCTCCAGCTTACCCTTCACCTTATTAAGGTGGTTGCACTTGTCTTCAACATTCTGAAGGTCCTCGGCTGTCTTTTGGTTACACTCCTGGAGATGCTTCTTTTCCTTCATGAGTTTGTTGATAAGCTCCTCCTGGTGGGCAATTTCTTCGTTCAAGTTGTGGATTTGATGATCTTTAGTAGCGCGCTCTGAATCAGCCCTCTGAATAACCAGCTCCATGTCTTCAACGTCCTTCTTGAGACTGCTGATTTCCTGCTCAGTCTTCTTCTTTCCTTGGAAGAGATTGTTGCGGGCATCCTCCTCGGATTGCAGACGACTGCTGAGCTCCTGAAACATAGACAAGTAATATATAAGTGGCCAGTTATCTTAGCTCTATGTGTTCATGGAAAATATTGTCCTTAGTTCTTTTAAATCTATATAATGTCAGAACAATTAGAAATTTTCGATATACGTATGTGAGTTAATATTCATATTCGTGACTACATTCCTGTCAATATTGGCAAAACAATACTCACATTGACTTGAGCTTCCAGATCAGCCTTCTGGCTTTGCAGCTTCGCTTGCTTGTCAAGGAAGTCAGACACATTGCCTTTGGTTGACTCCAGAGTCGTCAGAAGATTATTCTTTTCCTCCTGGAGTGCGGCTTTGTCGGCTTCCAGCTGCTTGCGGAGTTTGGTCTCCTTTTCCAGTTCCTCCAGGGCCTTGGCAGCCTTCTCTTCCAGAGCCTTAATCTCATCCTCGATACGGGTGACGTTGAGGAGAGGCTTGACCCTCTGCCAGAGGTTGAACCACTTCCAGGTGCGCATCTTGAGGAACTTCCTCAGGTTGCGCTGTACCACGATGAGGGCGACTCGCTGCTCCTGAAGCTTTTGGTATTGCTTACGAGACACGTATCCTCGAACCACTGACTGCATGTAGGTCAGCAGCCTGGCCACAGTGTCGTCTCGGATCTCCTCCAGAGTACCCAGGGCACCAGCACGGAAGAACACCTTCATGAATGGAGAAGATACGTTGAATATTGATGTACAGGAGTCTGTAGCATGCATCTTAATTAACCATAGTGTACGTTGAGGGTTTTAATGAACAACGTTACAAATGGTGAGGCTAGTGTGGCGTTATAATAGCTGCTGCGATCACTTTGTGTCATAGTTCTTGTGAGAGATCGTCTAAAGAACGTAGTGTTGTGATGATCATTCTCGTGTGACCTATATAAGTAACATATGGCTGGGTTCTACCTCATCTTAACCTTCGATTGGATGATTTTATGCTAGTTTGATGTTGCGTAGGTGTTTTTGCTGAACACGCTCTCTCTCTCTCTCTCTCTCTCTCTCTCTCTCTCTCTCTCTCTCTCTCTCTCTCTCTCTCTCTCTCTCTCTCTCTCTCTCTCTCTCACACACACACACACACACACACACACACACTGCGCGTGTGCTCACATTGTAAATTTCATGCAAGGGATAGTGCCACACTTATATTCTGCATAAGATGGTGGAAAACAGGGAAGTCGCTATTGTAACTCAAAGAAAGAAACACTGCAAGCTAAATTAGTTGAGGGAGGAAAAATGAGTTCGCCGAAGAGTTGAGTTTGTCACTTCTCTTTGGCCGACACTCAAAGATAGGTATGAGAAGGGATGCCAGCCGGCTTTTGCGGTGATGATCCCATTGTATTATTATATTATACATGTATTGTATATAGAGTAAGAGCGGAAGGAGGCGATATCCAAAAACAAACTGGTAAGAATGAGTAAGTGACCCAAAGTAGCTGTTGGAAAAGTGTAGAACATGTAAGATAAGAATTGAGAGATTCTTTTGAAGACTTGACATATATTAAAAGCTGAACAGCTAAGGGGAGTAGGTAGGGCAAGGTGGAACTTCTTATCACTTGAAAAAAGGCAGAGAGCTCAAGGGAAGAAGCTGGGGAACGTGGGGGATAGTGTGATTTGGTACTGCTTGGATGGGGCAAGGAGGGACCTACCGGGGACGCTGAAGAGGAGAGGGGTGGAATTTGGAATGAAGTGTGTATAAGAAAAAAAGAAAAACAAAACACCTGACAAATTGGATAACACTGGTCCTTAGTGTGCTCTCCGCCGGCGACCTAATAAAAGACGGCAGTGGTGGGAGGGTGAGCATATAGGGATGGCATGGGGAAAGGGGTGCTGGTTGCTGAGTCTGGAATGTACTGTAGGGTGGTGGGGAATGTGAGAACAGCGGAATGGAGGGAATGTTAAGGAGAACGGAAACACTGGGACGTGAGATACACCTTTTCATTATTTTGGGAGAGGAAAGGGAAATGGGAACACATCGAATGATTTCCCTCAGTAATGTCTCTGAAATCAGCCTCTTATATTTTATCCTGTGTGTAGTTTCCTTCCATTCTATTCCACTATTAACACCTGATCCATCTCGCCCTCTTCCTTCTCTATCTTGCCACCTTTGATTTCAGAATGTAAATTATTCCAAGAAAGAGCATCGACTCGAGACACTACAGAGGGATATCTAATGTGAAGAAAAAATCTTGAAGGAGACACGATGCAGGAGCTCTGAGAATCCAAGGTAACAGGTTATTGTAACGAGTGAGAGGGATGGGAACGTGAGGGGAAGGGAATAATTCGTGTTCTCCCAGGACTCTATACTTTACCCATAAATGATTTGACTGTCATCGCTTGAGACTATACTTTCCTCAATATTAACATTTACACCAATATCCTTTCCTACTGTGTTACTTACAGCAGTGATTATTTCAGCGCTACTGATATATATATATATATATATATATATATATATATATATATATATATATATATATATATATATATATATACAGCAAAATGAATTCTTTGATGACATGTGAAAGAACCAGGGTAAAGATGAATCCTGAGAATAGAGTTGCACCTCAAATAGTAAGTAATCGTTATTATTTTGGATAACCATAGGGTGGGAGTGGACAAAACAATCGGGAATAATCGCCCTAAACACCTTCGTGTTGCCAGTGCGGAAGAGTTCTTCGCTCAATCCCGCCTTGACAAGACAGACAGTGGCGCACTGCTTGTCGTCCTCGGCCTTGTCCATCTCCTTAGGGGCAAGGATCTTGTAGCTGCAGAGAGAGCATTATTGTGGAGGGTGGGACACTGAAAGTTGCCAAGGGCACCATGAGGAAAATATTATAAAACCTTTGAACTGAAGAATAATTTTTGAACATTGAGGAGATTTCATAGTTTGTACTAGAAAGTTGATAAGACTAAGAGTTCGGATTTACCAATGGATGACGATTATTAGATAAAAATGGAAATAATGTAAAATAACCGATGATTCAATGATGAAAAGACGTACTATCACAAAGTATCATAACAATTCCTGAATTGCCAGGTCCGATGAGTGTGTGCTGGTGGTGCGGGTATTGATTTGTTTTTTATCTTTGATCTTTTTTATCTTTGATTGTTTCGCTACGAAAGAGATGGGGAAAAGGATGGAATTAGAGAATATGAAAGAAAGAAATTGACCTTGTACATTATGGGACAATTCCTTTGACTATACATGAATAAACAGTGCTGAAAAAAATCTAGATACATTAAAAACTAAAAGAAACACTACAAAATGTGAATAAGATGCTGGTTGCTTGTACACCACAAAAAATATAATCGTAACTAATATTAATATTTTCTCTGGATATCTACCTTTAGTGTTTATGAATTTGATAATGATGTGGACCATCGATGTAAGTACTCACCGGTGCCTGAAGTCCTTGTAGGGAATCCTGTTGGGGAAGCCCTTACGGCAGATACGGATACCTTCAAGCACACCATTGCAAGTCAGTTGGTGCATAACCAAGGACGCATCAATGACACCTGAAATAAGAATAGGTCAGGTCCTTAGTGTTGTTTTCAAAGGATAACAAAGTGTAGGAAAATTTCGATACCCCTGTGTGTGTGTGTGTGTGTGTGTGTGTGTGTGTGTGTGTGTGTGTGTGTGTGTGTTTCTCTTTCAGTATAAAGAAGAGACTGTTCGTTGACTCACCTGGAGACTTTGTCTCGTTGGGCACAATACAACGAATGAAGTGAGGGTGAGTAGCGTTCAAGGTCCTCATGAGGTTATTGAGTTGCTCCTGTTGACGGACGAAGATGATTACTATAGAAGAGTTCAGTACAAATCTTATGATTTGACATGAAAGCTAAGTACGTAGACATCTGGCATTGCCAACAATTTCAATTTGTTAAAATTTCATGAAAGAATAAACATCATAACCAGAGAAAAGGTAAACACTTACCCTGTAGCCAGAGGAGACAGTCTTGAAAGCACCAGACTTCTGACCACGACCACCTGATACAAAATACGCATTCTTTTTAGGTACAACTGTTTATCTAGTGGTTTACGGCATAAGATCATCCTGCGATAACGAATGTCAGATATAAAAGAATTCAGCCTGCCAATTTCTATGTAGAAATTCCAAAGTTAGAATTTTTGCTTGGATTATCTAGTACTAGTATAATACAAAAACATAATTTTAACCAGCTTACAATACTGGATTTCTTAAACATTCTGTATCTCATACATCACTGAAATCTCACTCTCTGACTCCTCAATGAAAGAAGCGTCTTCCTACCCTTCTTATCGTCGGTTCCAGATTGTCCAGGATGGTCAGCGAAGATAGTTACAGCAAGTGCGTTTTCGCTCTTCTTGATCTGGTCGACAAGAGTATCGTTGAGGGGATCCTTGTTCTTCTCCAGCCAACCAGTCAGATTGTAATTTACAGTACCAGCGTAATGAACGATAGCAAAGTGGCTCTCTGGGCCGCCCTTCACTGGCTTAGGCTTGATGAAGACAGGGGTCTTGCCAAGGTGGTTAGCGTTCAGCTTCTCCAGGAAGGATTTGTCAGTGGCCTTGGGGAACATAGACTCTTCCTCCAGGATGGACAGCAGACCCATTTTCTGTTGGATATGGGGATGGGGAAAATAAAAAGATATAGACAATTTGCATCCATGCTACATGTCAAAAAGGATGTGATGATCACATTTGAGATGTATAAATAAGGCATACAAGTACCTTTTCGAAGAGATCAATGCAGGCCTGAAGATCCATACCGAAGTCCACAAACACCCAGTTGATGCCTTCTCTCTTGTACTCTTCCTGCTCCAGTACAAACATGTGGTGGTTGAAGAACTGCTGCAGCTTCTCGTTACAGAAGTTGATGCAGATTTGCTCGAAGCCGTTGTACTGTTTGGAAGAAATTGTCACTAATAACTCTGCAAATTCGGTGAGCCGAAGACAGTCTGGTTGTGCATGAAATTTTTTATGTGTATTGCAAGTTGTCCTTTAATATCTAATATATGTATTCATTTATTTATTCATTATTCTATTTCTTTCTTTCTTTCTTTTTTGCAATATACAACATGAATGAAACTAAGTGTTGATATTCTACCTCGAAGATCTCGAAGCCAGCAATGTCAAGCACACCAATGAAGTGGACGCGTTTGAGGCCAGTCTCCAGCGTTTCGTTACACTTGGTCACCAACCAGCGGAACACGCGGTCGTAGATAGCTTTGGCCATGGCTCCTACTGAGTAGAAGCACTGGTCAACGTTCATGCCCTTGGCTACAAACTCAGCTCCGACCTTGATCTTGGGCTTGGTGATGTTCTTGTACAAGTCCGCGGCGTCCAGCATCATCATCTGAGCAACCTTTTCACCAGCCTCTTGGCCATCAGGCTCGGCCTGCTCCTCGCGACCCCTCTGCTTGAATTTCAGTTCACCGAAGTGCATAACAGCTGCAGTGAGTTTGTACACATTTTCCTTATCCTGCTGGCTGAAGCCGAGGATGTCGAAGGCTTCCTGTAATTATGACACATAAATTTAAGAATAAAAAGAGATTATATCAATGAAGGCGGAACGTTAATAAAGATTATATCAGACTGGGATACAATTATTACATCTAATTTGTACGAAACCAAGGGCCTCACCTCACAAAACTGCATGTCCTCTTTGTCGTCAATGGAAGGCACGGTAACCTTACCCTGAGACACATAGTGATAATCATAGATATCGTTACTCAGCGCGCACAGTTCTGGAAATCAAAATGTGAATATTAGGTGATGAAATACAAAGACGGAATATAATGCTACAAGTGTCACTATTTATTGCACTCTAAGGGTCACCTGCAACCACTTACTTTTCAAGCCGCTGATCTGGTCGGACATCATCTCGTAGAAGATATGGTAGGATCGCTCAAGAGGCTGCTGGGAGATGACACGAGCCTTCTCCAGCAGGTAGACCTCAATGTCACCACCAGACAGCTTGCCAGAATTACCGAAGTGGATGCGGATGAACTTACCCTGTGGAAAAAGGAAATAAAGCAACATGACCTTCTTGCATGTACAGCATTAATTTCACGAGACATTCCCAAGAGAAAGAATCTTATTAGGATTTGTAAGCATCGTATGAAATAAGTTACTCACGAAGCGGGAGGAGTTGTCGTTACGGACGGTCTTGGCGTTACCGAAGGCCTCCAGAATGGGGTTAGTCTGGACAATCTGGTCCTCCAGGTTCTGCGACAAAGAAGCTCAGTTTTGACATCAACTAAAATGGAAACTAGGATATCTGTGTATAACACTAATAGATTGAAAAGGAGTATCAGATTGTCAGACGTTTGATATTTACAGGTTTAGCTTCATCCTTCTTCTTGGTGGTGGCACCGACGTTGGCGAAGTAGGAGAGTACCTTCTTGGTGTTCTCGGTCTTGCCGGCGCCAGACTCACCGCTGAACAAGCAATGGAATTCTTAGGTTTCATGGGTTATCAGAATAAACTACCATAGAAGTATAATTTTGTTCACCTCTTCAAAAGGTAAAAAAAATGAAAACTAATGATAAGATATTTACCACATGTAAGTAAGTATAATCTTAGTTACTTACGTGATCAACATTGACTGATCCTGGCCTCCTGTTGATACGGAAGAGAAAATTATGATTATTTACGTTCAATAAGTATTTCATGTCATAAATAGAAATACTCAAAGTAATGATCATAATGCAAGGAATATCTTTCATGTTGTAACTAACAACAACATACCTTGCAGCATGTTGTTGTAAGCACCGTCAGAGATGGCGAACAGATGAGGAGGCACCTCATTACGCCTCTTGCCCTGGTAGATCTTGACCACACGGTTGGTGTAGATGGGGTAACGCTTGTAGGGGTTGATGACAACACAGAAAAGACCAGAGTAAGTGTAAATCAGCCTGGTGACGTAGCGAGACTTCAGGTTGTACAGGACAGAGGCATCGTTCAGGTAGGTCAGGTTGGACATGTCCTCGCATTTTTCGAACTTGGGTGGGTTGACTTGCTGCACGAGATCCTTCTTCAAAGTCTTGGTATCGCCCTTAGCCATGACAGTCACCAGGTCTCCCTTGGTGCCCTGAATCTCACCCTCGACGAAACCCTCCTTCTCATCAGGGACCCAGCAGGACTTCTTGGGATCATAGGGCTTGGTCTGGTCGATGCGCTTCTGTTCCAGGGAGACGAAGAGGAACTCGGTGGGATCGGGGTCTGGCCCGGTGGTCTTCTTAACGTGGCCAGGCATGGTAGTGGACGGTGCTCAAAAGCTAAGGAAGTAAGACTCACAGGATATGGGCGACTGGCTCTTAGATCTTCCTGGAAGAAGAAAAAATAGTCGTGAGATTATTGCACTCAATCAAATACACTTCCAGGTCGTATACATTTTCATACTTAGAAATCAAGTATACACGAATATTTAACAAAATGCATTTGTGTTTAGAGAGGCTGACTACAAGAAGTAAAACACTGTTAGCACCCTTATTGTCTTTAGCACTAATCTTTGAAGTGTAGTAGTGATAAGTTATTCAGAAATTATACCTCGTGTTAAGGAAATAAAAGGAAGCTTTGACGAGTTTCTTTTGTCATGTATAACTATTTTTCGTCGTTAAGGGTGGAAGAGCTAAATGTTTTCTTTCTGCACATTCTGCAGTATCAAGTTTTCTGTCAGTTGGGATGACGAATGGAAAGAGAAATAGAAATAAGCTGCCACATACAGTCAGTAACATTTATTTGGTACGCATGAAGCAAACGCCCGAGTCTGGGTATCTTTAGCATGAATAATGGGTATTTCTGTTAAGGTTTCTTCTCATGCTAACCAACTCTCATCTATTTGATACTTTGGATCATTAGGTAGATTTTGCCTCTCAAGTGATAGTATTTGAGTGACGATCAAATAAATGCAGAGAAGCGTGTCAGCTAGCCAGTAGAGAAGTATTGATTGTGTCACGACAGATTTGCGGAATCCACCCATAGACAAGCTTGTCGCCTCGTTTTGGAATTCAATCAACTTGTTTTTGTTATGAATCTGTTCGCCACAGAGCACGATTTTGAACTAAATGATGGTAGTAATGGTTAAAAAAATTAACGATATTTTTGAGTCTTAAGAATGATCATTTTCTGTTTGTCTGGTAACGCCTAAAGCAACTCTAAGAACCAGAAGCAGAAACATTCGTACATGGATATGGGCTTACAAATTTCTGTCGTTTGAACATTATTCTCACAACCACTATAGTGTTTCTCAGTAACAATATTGTATGTTGATTTCTTTCATGGTTATGTTAATTTGATTGGTAACATGTTTATTTTGCAGATGTGCTCTTCAATTTATTCACATGATTTTTATGGGCAACTTTAAGAATAGAGCCTCACACCATGTTTTGGGTATAGGCGATGGAGCTCAAGAAGTGAAAGCAGCTAGGCTGTCTCGGCCCTGCGGTACCTCAGCTCACCATTCACTGTCACTGTCACAACTTGTGACCCACAGCCCACAGACAACTCGTGTACTACTGACTAGGGTGCGTGGAGTCTCTTTTTTTCTATAAAACGCTGCAGATTAAAACACGCTTTGTTTTCCCACACAGTTGTTGAAACCAATTCTTCAAAGTTGTATACGTGAATATTTTCGATAATTTCCACAAACACTTTCGGTTCGAAATACTTCAGTCGTCTTGTAGACTTAGCTTCTCTACGAGTGAGTCAGCGAATCCCTTATGGTGAAAGCTGGATAACAGACACGTACTAATCCTGGGTCTTGAGAGGAACTTACGATTAGCTTCACAGCACCGCCACAGACACGCCGCCGTCTGTCCACGGACTTGGAGCACCTGAAGGATGACATTAGAATTCGGCCCATATATACCCTAGGCTATGCGTAGGTGGTGGGCGTGGGTGGTGGGAGGGGCAGTGAGGTAAGTGTGGGAGGGGCAGCAGCGGTAGAGTAGAGAGGAAGGGAGGCAAGGAGGGGGCGAGGTTGAGGGTGGTTGGATGAGGGTGGCAGAAACTATGCTTGCAACGAGTAATAATAGTAAAGAGGAAGGGTCGGGTCGACAGGAGGGTCTAATATGTTTTACACCTTTTGGCAGAGAAGGGGTGAGTGAGGTGGTGAGGCGGCAACCAAATGGAGGCTGCAGGGGTGGATCATCGGAAGGTGTCATCATCTTACGGAGAGGTGGCGGCAGTGACACCTCCCACGACCCTCGTCCGTTCGCGCTTCGTTCCCCCTCCCACTGCTCGTCACTGATCATGCTGGCCAGACTTTAAGTTCCCTGAAATAGAAACCAATATCATTTCATTATATCTGTCTACCAAACTACGTATACCTCTGTGTAATTAATGTTTATATTTACTGATCTGTGTGTGTGTGTGTGTGTGTGTGTGTGTGTGTGTGTGTGTGTGTGTGTGTGTGTGTGTGTGTGTGTGTGTGTTGAACTTTATGGGACTGATTTTCAGATCAGCATTTGGATATTCATACGCTTTTTTAATCATAGGACACGGTTTATAGTGGGTGGGGCGTGACTGGCACGATCCATCAATGTTTATGAGAGGTGCCCGCCCCTTCACGCCACGCCCCGCCCCGCCCCCTCCCTCTGGCCCCAAAGTGGAGAGGGTGGTGCGTCTCGCGGACTGGCCCAACTGTGCTTCCTATGTTTACTTTGTTTTTCATGAATTTTTTTTCCTGCTCTCTTCTCCATAGACCTTTTTATACACACACACACACACACACACACACACACACACACACACACACACACACACACACACACACCTGCACGAAGAGCTCATCATCATCACAGCATGAGTAATGTGACTGCAGCAGCAAGTATCGTGCTTTGGCCTACCGCCCATCATCCTCTACTTGAAGTGCGATCACGAGGTGAGAGAGTCCATGCAAGCTTCGCAGAGATGTAAAAAGTTATATCACTTGGCAAGATCTGGATTCCTTATCTATGGTGATTTTCGTTTCCTTAAGAATATTCGAGTCACAAATATTTGTCTCTTATCAAGTTTCTATATAGTAAGACTTACAAGCTTCTTAAGAATCCCATGTTTACGTTTTCTTCATATTGAAACAACATTATTTGTTTTGTTTTTGTTTTGATCTCTATTCATATGATGGATTTCATAAGAGTCCAGGTGTTGGAAGCGTATGAGTTGTTCGATATGACAAGAATGGTAATTTTTTTTATTACACTACATGTGAATCTGAGTCTGGTTCTAGACGTACTTACATTTTTGGTAGTTCAAGGAATCTTTGGAAGACGTTGCATGCTCTTTCTAATATCCCTCGAATTTACTACCTTGAGACATTAGAGGATATTGTGTATGACTGGGCAGTCTGTTAATAGTGTAGTTGTGGAAGGATGTCTCCATGCTAGACGGTGTGGCTGATATGATCATCATTGTCTCAGGATCGACGGTATTGAGTACATCCTTGAGACTATGCTACCTTGTACAGCAGTCCCCGATCAAGAAGTCTTACTGCAGCTATTTTGATATTTCTTTTATTCTTTCACATAGCTTTACCTCTTGAAATATTTTACTATTTTCCCCTCTGGAATGGACTGGAATGGAAGTTATAGTGTTGTCTGTTGACTCTCCTCAACACAGCGAACATATTTATTTCATTGTGGAAAGTCTAGCACTAATGTCACATCTCGCTTGTTGATCTGAAGTATACGGATTTACACTTGTGCAGTCTTCTTCATATTTTGCCACTTACCAACGCTGCTACATGGCGTCAGAGGCGTGTGCTCGGCTGTCAGTGGCGCGGCAGGTGGCTGGCGGCGTGCGGCGGTGCGTCTGACATGTCACAAAGGTGGTGGTATCTCTTGTTATGGCTGACATGTGGCGGGAAATGTCATTGCACCTTATGGAAACAGTGTGTGTGTGTGAGAGAGAGAGAGAGAGAGAGAGAGAGAGAGAGAGAGAGAGAGAGAGAGAGAGAGAGAGAGAGAGAGAGAGAGAGAGAGAGAGAGAGAGAGAGAGAGAGAGAGAGAGAATATTACCTAATTTTGTACTGAAGTTATTAAGTCAAGAATTTTAGTTGATAAACCACTACTGGCAAGGCCGAATGGAAGTCACATGTCTGGCAGGTGTTTATCAGTGTATCTGCTTTCTTTTACTTATTGATCCTGTGCAGCTACTTTAACCTCAGCACTTCAATAACTTTGGCACCACCAATAGATCTACTCAAACCTGCCAAACCTCACCCGCCAACTCACTTCCACGCCGGCACTCTCCTCGTCATTAGTGAGTCAAACAAGGCTTCACTCTTGGCATGCGCCGCGAAATGCACCTCACACTTCCTTGTCTGTCCAGTAGTTTTTAGTACTTCATTCTTCTCAGTGAGATGCGTTTTCACTGTTCACAACTTCATTATTGTCAAACTCTGCCCATCTTACACTTCTGACTAACAGATTACTCTCGGGCCTCTGTATTCTAAAACAAAAGATATCCCTGATGTCACTCACTTGAACTTCCATTAATAATAAAGCCTGACAGTAGCTACATAAACACCTCTAGTCTGCTCTGGCCTAACATTCCTAATAAAAAAATGTGTGTGTGTGTGTGTGTGTGTGTGTGTGTGTGTGTGTGTGTGTGTGTGTGTGTGTGTTTGCCTCAGCCTGCCTTAGCCTACCACCCACAGCGTCCACCTGCCATCCCGTCCGTTCATAACATGCTACACCTGGCAGCAGACTCATAGATTGATTGCATGAGGCGCCGAAACAAGTGTATCATTACGAAGCAGAGAGACGAATGAGAGCTCCTCCCGCTTGCTTGTTGGATGATAACAGGCAAGACTTGAGATACCAGAGGGTTCACAAAAGGAATCCATTGAGACACAAGCCAAGTACGTCACCTCAAAAAAAAAAAAAAAAAAAAAAAAAAAAAAAAAACGTGTATGTAGTCATTACGTGAGGCGAAAAAGTGTCACTCTAATGGCATCCACTTACACGGTATAATGCACTGTACACTTAGGATACGTGCCAAATGTCAGCAGTTTCCATCTCTCTCTCTCTCTCTCTCTCTCTCTCTCTCTCTCTCTCTCTCTCTCTCTCTCTCTCTCTCTCTCTCTCTCTCTCTCTCTCTCTCTCTCTCTGTGTGTGTGTGTGTGTGTGTGTGTGTGTGTGTTTTCCTCTGTCTCCCTCCCTCTCACCCATCCTCCTAATTTTTTTTTCCCATTTTCCCTCCCTCTCTTCCTAAAGCTGACTCACGCCCACGCCCTAACATGTCTATTTTAGGTAAAGACCTCGAGTGGACCCACATTACACATGCAATATTCTCTCTCTCTCTCTCTCTCTCTCTCTCTCTCTCTCTCTCTCTCTCTCTCTCTAACCCTAAAAAAATATATCTCTACGTAACATTTCTATAACACCAGGAAGAAAAACTGATTCGAATTTATGCCAAGAATAAAAGAGCATTTTTACGTATGACTAGAAAATATCTTTATAAAATTAACATCGTAGAAATAAGGAAGAGTCGGTCTGCCTGTCTGCAATCACGTTCACCTGCCTCGAGTTAATTTCCAAGAGGCGAGGCGGGGCTGCTCTTAACGGGACACCCTGGTCGCCAAGGTTCGTTGATGTTGGCTGGCATACATAGGGGCCCGGCGCCTTCTCGAATTTGCCTGTCCGGGGTATTATATTCTAGTGCTGCTCTTGACGACTACGCCTTACCCCTACACGCCTTCCCCCCCCCCCCTCTCTCTCTCTCTCTGTCTGTCTCCCAAAATGTTCATAATTTTCCCTTATTTTTCGTACCCTTTACTCACATATCTCAGCTCTTTTTTTTCGGTAATCCTTCTCATCTTCATTTCCTTTGATGAGTGGAGTTCATATTTTTCAGGAGTTTATCTGCTTGCTTATAACTGTCATGCTCCTCCCTCCACACACTCTCTCTCTCTCTCTCTCTCTCTCTCTCTCTCTCATTCAATTATTCCTACTTATTGCCATCAGTTAATAAGCATGTGCGTCTTGAAAGAACGTCATGACGTACTTTCACCATGACAGTGTCCTGAATGATAAGTAAAAAGTTGTAATACATCTGCCGTCAGTTTCAGAGTAACCTTTGGCTCTTCATCATACAATCGAGTGCCACAAATCTTAACCAAGGGTCTTTGACACAGACTAACACATTCCACGTCTGCCAAATTCATTATAAATAGGTCCCTGAACACCTCTACACATGAACACTGTGCCTGCACCGCATGATGATCAGATAACGTCTCAATCTGCCAAAAAGCTGTGGTGATGAATGGGCTTTAAAATAAACATATCTTGCCTTACGCCCAGACTCTGAAGGCTCTTCTTATAGTGTGTGTGTGTATGTGTGTGTGTGTGTGTGTGTGTGTGTGTGTGTGTGTGTGTCCTCTGGGATATTTCTGATTAATCATGAAAACTGCATTGCACAGCTCGCCTGATCATGGTAAGTTCAGCCTACCCACTAGACGATAATAATTTTTATGAGTAACACACGATGTTCGCAAATGCGAATTAGACAAATAGATACTATCATTTATTTTTTTCGTGAATCGGGTAAATCATCATCTGCTTCGTATATCTATTAATTCTACGTCCAGACATAACACATCACTCATGTACTCAAGTCGCAGTCACGGATCTTGCACGAACGCTACAATCTACAATCATGAAGGTCCGGGAACTTTAGTTGTAAGCCTTCTTTATCTTCTAGGTAGTGGCATGTTCCGCTTAGGAACGCCCCATGTGTCCTCTTCCCCTTAGTGTTGTTCCAAGATCCTTTCACTGCTCAGGCTCAGTTATGAAGTACAACACAACAGGAGACATCCACTAATATAATACAATTTTCATTATTATTCACTCACTTTGTACCTGTAGTTAACTCTGGCTTCCAGAGCAACCTGACATCAGTGTCGTCTGTAGGGAAACAGATAATTCATAGAAAGAATAAAAATGTTCCACGGCTTTGAGAATCTTACTCTATTTATTCAGTGTATTTCTTGTTATCTGTAAGGTACAATATGTTTCAACTTCAAGCAACCTGTTTCTTCCTAAGGTAGCTTAGCTACGGTCTTATAGTTTGTGTAAACGAACAATTCAGTATCAAACCGCACTACCAAGACGTGTAGGCTACATATTAAACCATATACGTATCAAAAGATAATGCTAACAGTTTCTACTTTCATGTATCGTTACATAAACACTCCATTCTATTAAAAAAGAAGAAAAAAAAGGAAATCATATCATAAGTGTCAGGCTTTCCACTTTCCATGAGTTCGAACGCAGCTCAAGTTTGTTTACGTTTAGTGACACTTTGTTGCAGTTTTCTTTGTCAGTGTTTCTCTTTTTTATGATTTTTGTTATAATGTCAGTGCTGTGACATTGCTGTGGTGGACTACAGTGTATCGCTGCATAGACGGCTTTCATGGCAAAGTGTTTCGTGCCTAGTTAAACATTGCAGGCTGGCCAGGCTTGCACACACTTCACTTTACAGTTTCGTCTCCCTCTAGATCTGGGAGTAGGGAAGGAGAAAGAGTGATTCCTCTAATTCGGAGTGCCCAGGATATTGTAATATGTGCTTGAACTACCGAAAGAGATGACGTCTCATCAGGATTTACTTGTGGAACCACTGAAGTATAAGTAATCATCAAGCAGGAGCCTCCCACCTTCCTTCCATGTTCCTCCTCTGCCAGACAACAAAGGTATAGTGCTGGCTCTTCTCTTGATTTACTGATTGTCATATTTCAGGAACAACTGTTTATTTACGGAAATATGCGCATTTCAATGGCATGAAGTTAAATTGTGGGATTAAAGATTTCTAAGGCAACATTTTGTGTCCACGATCGAATCAGTTATAACGTGTTGAAGAGGATTGTCTGAGAGGAAGAATAAGTTACTCTATCATCATTTCTATAAGTTATGAAGATGTTATAGTATCCTTTAATGAGAAGAGAAGTATTGGCATGCAAATGGTTTATTGATAAACATTACATAATGTGAACATAACTGTAATTGACGTTAAATAAAATAATAGGCTACGTGACACCATGACTGGCCGGGCTTGGAGGAAATTGTGATCCAAGAATGGATATTACACCACACGTATTTTAGAAATCGTCATATCGGGCAAAATGGAGCATTTTTCAACGTAATCTATCTGTGACCTGCCACAAACTTATGAATTCGTGAATATGTGTGAAGTCACCCTGTTTTAGCGTCTCCTCTGAC
>CM035199.1:16477882-16504084 GCA_020233015.1 Callinectes sapidus | reverse complement strand
CTCTCTCTCTCTCTCTCTCTCTCTCTCTCTCTCTCTCTCTCTCTCTCTCTCTCTCTCTCTCTCTCTCTCTCTCTTCAAAACTGCTGTTAGACTTCAGATTGCTCAACTCATTTAGTATCATCTTCGTAGACTTTTCCGTCACACCATTTCTATCCTCCTGTAACTCTAAGTCATGTATGACAAAAGGTTTGATTGGTAGTATATGTCAGATAATTAATCAAATATTTAAAGAAAAAAGCTTTTAAGGAAAAGTATGACAATTATCGCGATAAATCATCGCAATAATATATCGCGAAAATGCCCACCTTTGTTTACTACCAAATTCTGTATTTGTCTATGTCACCAAGAAATTCTTGGGAAAAATGCAGAACTAGTGTCCTCTTTACTCAAACCACCTGATGCTCGCTTGTGAATTTCATGCACCTTCAGTTCAAGTCCTGGCACGAGGCCTTGGACGCCACCCTGCAGTCCCCAGTAGTGGTGCTCGGTGGTGTTCGTCTGTGTGTAGCACAGACGAACAAATGAGAGGGTAAAGGACCTCGGCAATGGGAAAACGTGTTCGTTCTATAGTTCAATTCATCTGGCTAACATAAACCCCTACCTCAGCTATCAGACCTTTCATCGTGGAATAGCAATTCCTGTATGATTTCACGATAACTTGCCATCAGCATCTGTGCACATTCACTTAGCATTTAATAGCGATGCTCCATGGGATGATAATATTCGATACGAGTAACTATCAACCTAGCGACATCCAGATAGAGGGACAGCAGGTTTCTGCGCTATCTAAAAAAAAAAAACATGTGATTGATAAGACTGTGTTCAAGAGAAGACATCGAAGAGGAAGCCAAAGATTTGTGTGAAAATTCAAGTTCAGATTTCTTTTCATTTTTTTTTTTTTTTGTGGCTTCTTCAGTTTATAATTGTTTGTAGAGTTCGATTCTACTGTACATAGACCGTCCCATGTTGTTACTTTATAAATAAGACATCACACACCGCCTTGTATAGCTCAGCAGGTCTGCTGCAATTTAATTGTTCCTTATGCTCCTCCATGATATGCCAAAGACATTCCCGAAATGCACCATGCTGCGCTGCCTGACACTGACAGAAGATAACTAACACTGACATTTTGTAAACTATTTACATCGTGTACGTGAGGTGGTGCTTGTCTCTCACACCACCATGTCATGTGCGTGCTGACGTCGTAGTCTTGAGCTTTCCCCATGTCCAACTTTATTTCTTTTGGTTCAGGCTTTGAAATATTTGCTTAATAGACACAACCGTAACACCTTTAGTTTTGCCAAATCTTCTGTTGGCTTTGTGTCTGAAAAAAATAATAAATACAGTTACATTATATTTATCTCAGTGAATAAAGTGACCCGAACATTACAGATGTCCATTGGCATCACCGTCATTATCACATTATCAGCTATGAGAGCAGGCCTGGGGTGCTTTACTTTAACAGCAGCAGCAGCAGCAGCAGCAGCAGCAGCAGCAGCAGCAGCAGCAGCAGCAGTAGCAGCAGCAGCAGCAGCAGAAACAACAACAACATTAGCAACAGCATAATAACAACAGCAACAACACACTACCACCACCACCACCACCACCATCATTATCACAACAACATCAACAACAACAACAACAACAACAACAACAACAACAACACTACAGCACAACAAAACAACACAGCACAACAAAAACAACAGTAACAAAATAACTACAACAACAACAACAACAACAACAACAACAACAATTACTACTACTACTACTACTACTACTACTACTACTACGGTTGTTGTTGTTGTTGTTGTTGTTGTTGTTGTTGTTGTTGTTGTTGTTGTTGCTGCTGCTGCTGCTGTAGAAATACTACAAATATATAAACTTTTAAGAGAGAGAGAGAGAGAGAGAGAGAGAGAGAGAGAGAGAGAGAGAGAGAGAGAGAGAGAATGTTTACTTAAGTTCGTTCGTTCGTATGCATTTATTAGAGACTTCCTTCTGCGCATGGTCTTTCACATATAAAAAAAAAAACAGTGCATGAATAGCATCTTCAGGAATAATGGCTGCATAAATCCATACAAATACTCCCATGAAGCCAGAAATATAAAGTATCACAGGCCAGGAGAGATTGGTGATGACAGAGAAGTGACAGGAAGTCAGGCACCAGGTAGAGAGAGAGAGAGAGAGAGAGAGAGAGAGAGAGAGAGAGAGAGAGAGAGAGAGAGAGAGAGAGATTCTGATCCATCCTCCTATCAAAATAACAACGAAAAAGTCGTGATAAGAATAGAATAACCTGCAGTAGATGCTTCGAGTCACCTTGAGAACCTTAAAATTTACACGAAGAGACGATATGGAGGAGGAGGAGGAGGAGGAGGAGCAGCAGCAGCAGGAGAGTAAATTTAATCAGTGTTTCTGCCGTGAATAAGGGAAGAAAATAACCAATATGACGAGAGGGGAGAGAGGAGGGAGGGGAGATACTTAGCTGGTTTCGTAAGGAGCTGGCAGTACGAGGACGGGGAGACAGGGAGCATTGGAGAGAAAAAATGAGAGAGATGGGTGGGAGGAAGAGAAAACGGGGAGGAAGATGGAGGGGGGAGTGTGTACCGTGGAGAGAGGTGCGCCTGTCACTCCGGGGTTATATAGGTAGTGGCAGGTGTGAGGAGGCATTAAAAGGACGAGAGGTGCTCAGCCGCTGTAAACTTAGAGAGAAGAGGTGGTGGAGGAGAGGAAGGAGAAAGAGATGGAAGAGTAAGAAGTGATGATGATGATGATGATGATGATGATGATGATGATGATGATGATGATGAGGGTGGTGGTGGTGGTGGTGGTAATGATGGACATTTTCTTTTATGATTGTATCCTCTTAGTTCATATATGTTAAAAAAAAAAAAGGGGGGCAACCTAAAAGAAAGCGTGGATGAAAAAAAATTAGATGAAAAAGAAAAAAAAGTAATTGGTTATTGAAGGCATATCTAGTATCTAATTCAATCAGCGATTTTTATTGTCAGGATTAAATTGTAATAGTTAATGGAAATGCATAAAGATATTGCGTATGTAGTACTAACTATAAAAAAAATACTACACTAGCTATCGAATCACACACACACACACACACACACACACACACACACACACACACACGCAAAAAGTATTAAGTGAAATATCAGAGTGGAAATAAATCCGAGGGGATGAGGCAGGAAAGATCCAATGATATCCCAGAAACGACCTTATAACAAAGAAAATAATACAAGCAGACCCCAAACGGTAATTACCTTCATGTGCTGACTTATTCCGCCACCACTCAATTCTATTTTAAGTGAGGAGGAAAATTTCTTAACGTAAAATCATATCATGCCAGTTATTGTATCCCCTTGGCATGTAAATGTACATTCCGTTTTCCATTATTGGTGGGATGTTCCATAAATAGTGCTTGCAGGCGTGGCATTCGTGAGGCGTCCAGTGAGTGCGTGGGGGCCTCCAAGCAGCCACAGTAGCAGCTGAGGCAGATGGAGCCACCACTGCGGCGTTGGTCCTTAGCAGCGGCGCAATAGCAGGAATGGCCGGCAACACTGTCGTTGCTTGTGTTATCCAATAGCCAGGCGGCGGGTGATGGATGAGGGAGTGCATGGTGGTGATGAGTAATGGTATCCTGCTTCACTGACACCAGTAAACAGTAAACAGTCCTTAGCATCTCACTCCATTACTTTCACTTTTCTTCTCACTCCTCCCCCCCACCCACCACCCCAGGACAGCGGTATCATTGTCACTACAAGCACCACCACTATTGCAGCACTATCACCCGCCTGGGGTAGGCTCCCCCCATTTTGTATGGAACCTTGCGTCACTTCTGTCTCCTGGACGTGGCCACATCTATGGTACACACTATCTCCTTGGTATCCCATAAGAGTGGCTCTCTACCTCCCTGATACAATGTTTCTCTTTCCCTCTTCTCTTGTTACTACTGCGGGTTGGACTCTCGGGCTGGTTTCATCCCCCCGCCCCCCTCTGCTAGGGGCAACACGATATTCAACAAGCAACTGTGTTCCTCATCTACTGTGTTGTGGAGCCAAGTTGGTTTGACCGAAATGATACTCTACTTTCCTCTCAGTGTTGTAACTATATACGTTCTCTTGTTTTCTTGCCAAGTGTCCCCGATCCTTTTTAAGAAACGCCCCTTTTTATATTTAAAACATTTAACTGTTTCACCCCATTCTTACTGCTTCTTTTGTTTAATAAATTTTCACTTCCGTGTAGACTCGCCAAGTCAAGGTTGTTTAGTACTTTATGGTCTCCCTGTGTCTTTATCAGACACAAGTGATATAGGGTCGTTTACATCTTTTCTTGATTACCGCCGTCACCGTCGCAGCACGCTCCAGCACCTTAATTTTCATGACCTCATACAAGGTGCATACTACACCTTTGTATGCCACTACATTCATGTAATCCATGATTCAATGATAGATACATACAAGAGTTGCCATTAACGTTATATCACTACTAGTAGTATTGATGCTGCTGCAGCAGTGACTGTTCCTGCTGTTGCTATACTATGTTGTACTGCTGTTAATGAATAAAGTTGAAGGGATACATCATGAGAATCAAGGAAACCTTTACGTAGCTTCAAAGTAGAAACGAGACAGAAAGGAGAATATGAACCTCAAGGAGACAGAGAGAAAAGTAAATAGTGAATGAGCTCTTTGCTCAACTGAGCCTGAACGAAGTAACGATAATCACCCACGTAAAAACAGAATGAGTGATGGCATCTCCCTCGCGTTCCTCATCACTCACACTGGCGCCCTCCCAGGCCACAACAGCCGGTAAGGCCTCCAGTTTGAATATAGTTCGACACCCAAACTTAACACCCCCTACTACCCCCGGCGCCAGTCACACACCCACTTCCGGGAGGGGAGCCAGCGATGTGGGCATGAAGAGAAAGAAGGAAATGTGTAATATATACTACTTTTTTGTGTCATCTGTATTTTTGATTGAAGGAGAAAACGAGGAGCGTCAGGAGGAGGTGATTTACAGCAACGGATAGGGAAATGAATGAATGTGGGACAAAAATGGAGAAAAAATAAACGTTGCCGGGAGAAACCTAAATAGTTAAAGATATAATCACTCAGAGGTGGAGGAAGAGAGAGAGAGAGAGAGAGAGAGAGAGAGAGAGAGAGAGAGAGAGAGAGAGAGAGAGAGAGAGAGAGAGAGAGAGAGAGAGAGAGAAGTGGGAGGAGGTGGGTAGAGAGGAAGAATGGGGGTGAAGAGCGGAGAGATGGTTTGTTAGGGAAAATATAGTCAACCCCCACTTTATAGTAGATTTCATTAGGGCGAGGGAGGCGGGGGCTGGTGGGCGGGGCGAAGCGAACATTTGAGGGAGGGAAGAGGCGAGGTTAAGGAGGTGCCAGATGGGAGGGGCAGCGACAATGAGGACAGGTATATACAGACACGGCAAAATCACAAACTGGTTGGCGAAAGTGGAGGTCGAATAGCCTTGCCTTATGCAGAGGGAGAGAGAGAGAGAGAGAGAGAGAGAGAGAGAGAGAGAGAGAGAGAGAGAGAGAGAGAGAGAGAGAGAGAGAGAGAGAGAGAGAGAGAGAGAGAGAGGGGGGGGGGTAAGGGCGGGTAGGAGAAGGAGCAAGACAAGACAATGATGCTGGTTAAATAAGATTCGGATAAATATAAAAGTCCATCCAAGCCTTCATTATACAAAAGGAACAACATTTTTTCTACAAGACGCTAAAGTTAAATTCAAAAGAATCATCTCAACTATTCAATTTTGTTTGTTTTATTGATTGATTTCTTGAAAGGAATAACAAATTTGTTCTTCTTTCTCAACATCCACTCTCCACTGACTGCATGTGCTACTACTACTACTACTACTACTACTACTACTACTACTACTACTACTACTACTACTACTACTACTACTGTTGATGATGATGATGATGATGATAATAATGATAACGATACCATAAATGTACAAGTATCCATCCCTACCTCTACAAAATGGAAGCAAGCCAGTATAACTGACTAAGAACAACACAATTCTTTTTCTAAATTCCACACGGATAAAAGTAAAAGTTGAAATAATCGCTCGAATGAGACAGCAAGCGTGTTTTTGTGCTGCCCCATTTTTGAAAGAGCTGAGGTCACTTGCAGGATAGGAAAAAGTCACTAGTGTGTAGGGTTCGTCTTTATTTAGCTGTTGAATTCTCGCGCGATAAGGGAAATGTGTTTGAAATTTTGTGCCGTCTCGATTGAAATGTGAGGTATTACAACATTACATTTAGTAGTAGTAGTAGTAGTAGTAGTAGTAGTAGTAGTAGTGATGGTGGTGGTGATGGTGGTGGTGGTAGTGGTGGTGGTGGTGGTGGTGGAAGTAATAATAATAGACGTGATAGTTGTACTTAAAAATATTATTATCATTATTGTTATTGTTATTATTATTATTATTATTATTATTATTATTATTATTATTATTATTATTATTATTATTATTACTGTCATCATCATCATCTTCATCATCATCCCATCGTCTTCATCGTTATTGTTATTACAGTATTCGTAATAGCAAAGAATTAGAAAAGTAAATAAAAAATCATAGTTGCTGTCAAGCGAAGATAACAGTAACAAATATACATAGACATAATAATGCTGATAATCAGATCAGTGATGAAATTAACGATGATGATGATAATGACGATAATAATGATAATGATAATAATAATAATAATAATAATAATAATAATAATAATAATAATAATAATAATAGTAATAATAATAATAATAATAATAATAATAATAATAATAATAATGATAATAATAATAATAATAATAGTAATAATAATAATAATAATAATAATAATAATAATAATAATAATAATAATGGTACTTACCGGATTAATAATGAAGGAAGAGAAAACCAAGGAGAGATGTCGCTAACTGTCCATCACTTATCTCATTCATCTTACCTTTACCTTGGCTGTTATTCATACCTTCCTTCATTTCAACGTGTCATGGAAGGAAGCCATTACTTTTAACCATTTTTCTGCCTCACCTTTGTACTTCCTGTCGATGTATTTATCACCACTAATTCACCATCAAACAAAAGTCGCTGTCCTAGAAAAAAATGCAGGAGTCACTGTCATGCCTATTTTTGAAAAGACCTTAATTTACTGAGATATAAAGCATTGTCGAGTAAAATGAAATTGCAACATAAATAAAAAGAACCAGTGGAATGCGGGCTGGTTGGCGGCACACAAATAGGTAGCCTGAGTCACTGGCAAATTAAAAATAAATAAACTCCACCATTTAAGTAGCCCACCGTCTGCCGCCTAATATGGAGACAACATCTAGTGAACTTGACACAGTATAACCCGCGTCCTCTTGATTAAGCTCTTTCCAATACCCCCGTCTGCCGCCATATCATTACTAGGCCCGCCATCACCTGCAGCCATTGCTTCGGAAGAAAAATTGGGTCAAGGTTCGCCTGACATGATGGGAGAAGCAAAGATTAAATTATCCGCGAGAAAGAAAACGGGAGACCCACCTCATCCTGGCCATTGCATCAGAGAAAACGGGTGAATTGAAAATATAAGCGTGGACTAAAGAAAACCTGAGATATAGAAGGAAAGAAAAAAAGAAAAACACCACTTTAGATTCTGTTTTATGGTTATAGTGAGTGTGCGAAGGGAATGATTAAGATAGAATAAAATAGGAGGGAAAGAACATGAATTAGAGAAAGATAAGAGAGTAAGAAAGTATGAAATGAGACCAGGGACATAGGAGAGAGGGAAGAGGGAGGGGAGTGGGGAGTGGGGAGTGGGGAGTGGGGTGGGGGAGTACATGGCAAAGGGAACTAGATAGAGGGCGCGCTTCTCCATCTACACCCGGCTTGAGATTATTTTAAGAACAACAGAGAGAGAGAGAGAGAGAGAGAGAGAGAGAGAGAGAGAGATGCAACCAATTTCGCCTATAGAGAAAATTCATATGGAATACAATTATTAACACGTTGACTTAAAAATGAAGTAAACTAACGAGAGAGAGAGAGAGACAGAGAGAGAGAGAGAGAGAGAGAGAGAGAGAGAGAGAGAGAGAGAGAGAGAGAGAGAGAAAAGAATATTTTATGATCCCGGTAAAAGGAGAGACGAGAGACACATGCCAAAACCAGTGCCAACTTTCCTCCCCCAAACCTCCCCCAACCTCCCACTCGCCTCAACACACCACCGACACACCCTCCCCTTCCACCCACAAAACCAGCTCGTTCCCCCCCCCCACCATGCCAACAGCCCCCCCCCTCCATCGCCCCCCTTCAACCCGTCACGCGTGGTTTTAGGTTCCCCTGCACATGCACCACCATCCTCGAGGTCGCTGCTTACGTACCACTGTGCTCCCTATAAGAAAAAAGAAGAAGAAATGATGTCCCAATATTAGATTCACCCAGTGGAAGAACGAGGACTTAGGACATTTGGGTTCTGTAACTACTACTACTACTACTACTACTACTACTACTACTACTACTACTACTACTACTACTACTACTACTACCAGTACTACTATTACTACTACTACTACTACTACTACTACTACTACTACTACTACTACTACTACTTCTATTGCTATTTAACTATTACTTTTCATTCTACTACATTTGTTATTATTGCTATTTAGAATTTAAAATGTGTCCCTTTCTATGTTATTAAAGATGGTACTACAAGAAGAGTGATAATGATGTTGATGTTCTTAGTGGTGTTGTGTTGCTTGTATGGTAGATGGTGATAGTGATGGTGAATGGTGAGCCTGCCTGTGTGATAATGAGGTGTTGATGATACTAGTTGTGGTATGTGTGTTTTATTATTGTTATCATTGTTATTAGTTGTTATTATTGTTATTGTTGCTATTATTATTATTATTATTATTATTATTATTATTATTATTATTATTATTATTATTATTATTATTGCTGTTGTTGTTATTATCATCATTATTATCATTATATTATTATTATTATTATTATTATTATTATTATTATTATTATTATTATTATTATTATTATCTTTATCATTACTTTTATTTATTCTATTCTTGTTATTATATTATTGATGTTTTCGTTGAAATGATGATGATGATAATAATAATAATAATAATAATAATAATAATAATAATAATAATAATAATAATAATAATAATAATACAGGTGTTGCTACTATTGTTCATGCTATTACTGCTACTGCTGTTGTGATAATAATAATTACGACATCAAATATCAACTTATTTTAACATGTTCTTCCATCGTTACTCGTTTATTTGACAAAAAGAACAACAACTACGAGAAGACATTCTTTCACCTCTACTCTCCCCCTCCCCGGCCCACCCTAAGTTCTTCCCTGTTGCCGGATCCCTCCCTCCCTCTCTCCTTCCTTCCCTCCACCTCTCCCTCCCTCTTACCCAGCGGTAGCTCATCCCTCTCCTTTCTATAAGAGTCGTATACGAAAAAAAAAAAATAAATAAAATGTTGAGCACGTCAAGGCCACTCATCATGTTCTTCCTCTTCCTCCTTCATTTTCTGTTCACAAATGAAGGAATTTGTATCGAGTTTCTCTTTGTTCATTATGGGCCACGTAATTGTACTTTTCACGTGACTGTGGTGACACGGTGTTGGTTTTGTGTTAAGGAGAGTCCATACAATGCCTGCCTTGGTCCCTTTTCTTGTCAGTAATACTGGTAGAATGTTTCGTAACACTGCTTATTTCCTGTTGCTCGCTTTTGTATCAAGAATTCTGAACAATATTTTCTTTGATAAGTAAATGATTCCTGATATATTTTATTGTTTAAAGGGCATGTAAAACCCACGGTGCTGCTCGCTCGGCTTTGTAATGGTGAAGGTTGTGGTGAGGACGATGTCAAGGGCAATAGAGGTAGCTGTGTATCATCGCCGGTTTTGTTCTGGAATTTGTGAGGGTATAAGTAGGTGATTCAGTAGCAAAGGTGACTGTATAAGAGTAAATATATAGATCTGTCACCTATGGTAGTATTTCATCTCTACGTGGGAAGCGGTGTCTTGGAGATAAGTGTATCTACTACGTGAAATTATTACCGTGTGAGGCATTTTTGAACAAACAGTAAACAGTGTAAACTTATCTTAAACCATCCACATTTGATATAGCAATAGTGTCCCACGGCGCGAGGGAAGGTTAAGCGGGAGGAACTGGGAACATGCCAGTCCTTTGTGATAAGAAATAACACGAGGAACACATGAATCGTCAGTCCTGCTAAGCTGTGGCTGGCAGGATGATGGCGTGCCAAGAAGCGGGGCAGGGTGGTGGTGCAAGACATCTGCTGGGTGTTGTTGCAGTCACTGCTACCACCATTTTACACTTTTAAGAGTTGTTACGAATAAATTATACATATGTTCCACTGCGCTGCTAATAAAAAAATGAATGCTTTGTATTTTATTATTATTATTATTATTATCATTGTTGTTGTTGTTGTTGTTGTTGTTGTTGTTGTTGTTGTTGTTGTTGTTGTTGTTGTTGTTGTTGTTGTTGTTGATGATGATGATGTCGTTTATGAAAGAAATTAACTGGTTATGAATCATGACTCGTCATCAAATTTTGTAATGCTTTTTTTCCTTATCTATGTATAACAAAATGTAAATCCTTAGTAGTTTGTCACGTCATACGGTTTTAGAACGTTGACGACAGCAACAGTCTCTACGTCTTAATTTGCGTCCTTCTCTTGACGTGTGGCAATGGTGCAATGGCGCTTCCGCAACAAGACAAGAAGGCACTTCACTGAGAAACCTGATAGATAGAAATTTATTACTCCCTCTTATGCATACATTGAAACATCAAAAATAGCTGTGATGATCAAAAGTTCTTTGTTTTATTGATTTTTATAGGAGGTGGGTATAATGTGACGATATTTCTACAGGGCTTTCTATGAATGTAGTATCTGCTCATATCATAATTGATGCACAATTGTCTGCACAACACTCAGTTTTATTAGTTGAGTTTACTCATGTGAATCTAACCTAATACTCCTAACGCTATCATCTGTTGAGAACTTCAAGTGATTAGAGAGAATCAAGATAGATCATCTCGTGTTATCGAGTCAAATAGCTTATGGTCGATTGGTTGAATCAATGTGTTGCCTCCAAGGAAGGATGTCACGTGTCCTGTCTTTGCTGACGCTGATCCCATCTAGGGAACATCATCAGAAACGCAAGAGGCCCTTACCTAAGCCACCACGCTGGGCGCTTCCATCCGTGTAACTTTTGATCTAAGGCTTGCATTTTCCTCGAATTCCTCAAGTTCCTGCTGTGCCTTGCGGTACTTGGCGAGGTTGAGGGCGGCAATCTCCTCAGCTTCCTCCATCTGTCGTTTGTATCCCTTGATTTTCGACTGAAGTTTATCGACAAGATCTTGCATGCTCTCGTGGTTCTTCTGGTCTTCCTCTGTCCTAAGGGTGAGTTCCTTGACGCGTCTCTCGCTCCTCCTCAAATTCTTCTGAGACTCAGTATAGCGGGTCGTTTCTTGCTCCAGCTGTGTTTCCAAATCATGGACGCGGGATTCCATCTTTTCAAAGGCAGCTCTACCAACTTTTTGATGGCTACTGTCAGCATCCAAACGCGCCTGCATCTCTCGTAACGACACCTCTAGATCCTTCCGCAATTTCTCTTGTGCTTTGGCATTGTCTTGCTCACTGCGGAGCTCTTCACCCAAGCGAGCAGCCTCCATCGCGACCCTCTTAGCCTTGTCATCGGTACCTCGTGCCTCCTTAATCATGTCTTCAAACTCATTCTGCAATAGTAAGTGAGCTATAATATATCTTTCAAGCCATATAATTGCATAATCATTCTGAAGGAAAGTTTAAAAGGTAAAACCACTTCAATTATATATAATAGTTGTGTCGAGCTCAAGGGTTGACTACTAACTAACCTTTCTGTGGTGGCGTGTCACCAGCACTGTAACTTACCTGCATACTCACAAGCTCTTCTTCCAACCTTTCCTTTGCGGACAACAAGTTTTCGTTTTCTGTAGTTAGTTTACGAATATAGTCGTTTGCGTCAGTGAGATTGACATCCGCACTGCGGCGGCTACGGTCTGCCTGTTCCAGAAGAGTGTGAGCCTCCTCCAACTCGCCCAGCAGGGAGGCGATGCGACGTTCTATGGTGGTCACTTGTTCACGTTGCTGAGAAATGATGCGCTCAGCTTCCTCTAAGCTTGCCTGCTGCTCTTCATTTTCTTTCTCCATTCTTTCCTTAGCTTTCAGGAGGTCGTTGTTGGCTTCCTTGGCGCGCTGAATGGTGCCCTGTAGTTGTTGCACCTCTGATTCCAGCTTCTTTTTCAAATACAGCGCCTCGGCCTTGTCTTTGACTTCAGTCTCTAAGGACACTCTTAGAGAGTCAACTGAGCTCATATAGAACTTCCTGGAAAAAAGAAAAGAAATGAAATGCAGTTTGTCAGGAGGCATTCCTAGCTAAGTGTGAACAATAAGTGGATAACTGGAGGAGGTGAAAAGCTTCTCGGTACTGTATCAAGGACAATTTTTCTACTTATTGTTTTCTTACTATAGCATCATTCTCCTTATATTGATATCGGATGGTTAATTCTATTTTGTTGTTGTTGTTGTTTTTGTTGTTGTTGTTGTTGTTGTTGTTGTTGTTGTTGTTGTTGTTGTTAGGATTTAATATACTAAATATAAATTGCCACAATATCTTACCTGCTTTTTTCGAATTCCTCTTCTTTCTCCTGGATGCGGCGTTCCATCTCCTGCTTGACCTGGTTGAGCTCCACCTGGCCACGCTGGACTCTGACCTCCTCCTGATCCAAGGCAGCCTCGGCGTCCTCCAGATCACCTTGCAACCCATCCTTCTCTCCCTTGAGGCGTTTGAATGCCAACTGAAGTTTATGCAGAACATCAGTCTTGCTGGAAATTTCTTCGTTGAGACCTTTAACCTCTTGAGCGAGCCCTTTGTTCTCCACACGCAGTGAGTCTACTTGTATTAAAGTTTCTTTATAAAGTGCGTTGACTCGTGAGGTCTCACTACTATGTTTCCGGACCTCCTTACGTGAAGCTTCGAGTTCGCTTGTAAGGTTATCCACTTTGACCTTCCACTCCTCAACGGTACTCTCGAAGTTCTTCTGTTTCTCCTCAGCAGCATCTACCAAGGCCTTGGTGCGCTGCAGCTCTCCCTGGATCTCAAACAGTTCTGCAGCCGTCCGCTGTTTGATTTTTTCTAGGTTTATATTCTTTGCGTTAAGTTGATCAATCTTGGCTTCAGTTTCCTCCAAGCGACATGACAGTTTCTGCCGAGAGGTTTCCAGTTCCTCGACGCGGGTCAAGCCCTCTATTTCATACTTAGAGCGCCACATGGCCGCCTCATCATAGGCTTTTGATATAAGTCGTTGTAGATTTTTGCCGTTGTCACATTCCTCTTCCAGCTTCTCCTTTATCTTGCCAGTGTCGTGCTCCAGATTGTGGTATTTGTCCAGCATCATGGTGTATAGCTAGACAGGAAAATATCATTGGTGATTATATGTACTTACACTGCTACGGAACTAATTTGATATAACGAACGCCTCATAAAATTGTATTTGCGAAGAGGATGAAGACTCACCTGCCGTTGCTCATCAGCGACAATTTTGGTTTCATGTAGGTCGTGCTCGAGAGACATCTTCAGCTTGGAGAAGATGTCCAGCTGCTTCTCTGTGTCCTCAAGCTGCCTCAGGAGATCCTTGTTCTCGCCCAGCAGTTTCTTCTTATTAGATTCAAACTCACCGAGTGATCTTACAGCGTCGTCGAATCTCGTCTGTATCTCCAGTAGCTGATGCTGTAGTTGTTTGTTGTTCTTCTCGGCCTCAGACTGACAAATGAGAATAAAAGCAAAGTTACTCCGACATTAAGTAATGATAACTCGGTTATGTCGTGTTTGTCTAAAGATCTTGCTCAACATGGCTGAGTGGGACTGAGAGGGGCTGAGTGGACAGCTGGTGATCTGAACAACTCACCTCTTCGCGAAGCATTCTGTCCATGGCGTGTTTAGCAGCGTCTGCTTCCTTCCTCAACATCTCTCGTTCGTTCTCCACCCTGTAATGGAAGATCTTGAGTACACACACACACACACACACACACACACACACACACACACACATCTATGAAAACAATAATGTCTGTTGCCAGCCTTGGATCTCTTTATGGCCTATAAAGGAGTGCCTGTTAGTGGACGTCTTGTGACTGGTCTTATCTCCTTTTTACTGTTAAAAGTCTTGTGTTGCTAGTTTTCTGTGTTTCAACTTTACATCTGTTATTTGGTGTATGCAGGAAAACTTTTGTGTTAATTGAAGGGATGCTTATTCATTGAGGTAATATTAGCCAGTAGTTTTTAATATATTCCATAGTATTTTGTGCGCCTCCTTATTCCACGATAATACTTCGTGTTTTCATGTAGAGTTATGTTTTATATTCATTCCTGTTGTATGTGGCTCGAATTATCACACTAGATTATTCCTTTTATAGTAAGTGTTACATCTACTCCGGTGGCTTGAGCCAAGGAAGACTTACTTGGCCTTTGTCCTGCTAAGATCGTCGATTTGCTCCGCCATTCCCTCTAGCGCCTCCTTGTGGTTTTTCTGCTGCTGCGCAAGAGTGGAGGTGAAATGAATGGATTTTTCCTTCAGATCATTACGGAGCTTAGCAACATCCGCTTCTCTGTTCTTATTCATCTCCATCTGCGCCGTAGCGACTGCCGATGCTTCACTCAGACGGTTATTCAGCTCTGTCACTTCGTGAGTGAGGGCGACCTTGGCAGTCTCAGCGGCGGAGCGCCCCTGACGTTCCTGAAGGATTTCAGCATCCAGCTCATCCTGGCGCTTCTCCATATCCTTAATTTGCTTGGAGAGCCTAGTCATCTGTTGGAAATCTTCCTCCACCTTGATGGTTAAGGCTGACACTTCTTTATTCTTGCGATCAATGTTCTGTTCCAGCTCCTTGCGGGTTCGGTTGAATTCAGTCACTGCTGCTTGGCTCATCTTCAGATCACTCTCTGCCTTCCTCTTCTCTCTCTCAGCAGCACTGCGGAGCTTCTTTTCATGGTCCAAGAAACCTTCGAGTTTTTCAAGATGCGTCTCCAGATTGCCCTTGAGAATGTTGAGGTGGGTGCATTTGTCTTCAATGTTTTGGTTGTCCTCTGCTGTTTTCTGATTCATCTCTTGTAAGTGTTTCTTTTCCTTCTTTAACTTTTTGATTAGTTCTTCCTGGCTGTTGATTTCTTCCTTCAGGCCCTGGATCACTTGCTCCTTGGCCGCCTCCGCGTGTTGAGCTTTGTGCATCGCTAACTCCATATCATCCAAGTCTTGCCTGATTTCGTGCAAATCGTACTCTAGCTTCTTCTTGGTTTGAGTTACAGCCGTGCGAGCTTCCTCTTCTTTTTGTAACAATTTGTTTGTATCCTGAAAATAACGGAAAAAGAAAACATAAATTAGCATGAGTGCAACCATAATATATTCACCGTAAAGTCATGCCACATTTTTTTTAATGTGAGAAGGGAAAGCTGGGTAAGGACAACATCAAGAGTTAAACAAAAACAAAAAAGTCCCAATGCAGGTCCGAGAGAGTTAGCCAAAAGAAAGGGATGAATGTTTTGAAACCTTCCCCTTAGATAAGGTTAAGTCATAGGAAGATGGTCTATAAGACCAGAATTAGTGCCTTCTTGATGGAAATAAATCGTCGTTTTGGTGTATGTATCTACTGCCTCCTTTGTTATGTTTATGTAACTTGTGAGTGATGTATTCACAGTAATTAGCGGCACCACAGGTGTACAGCTGACTTGTGTATACAGAAGCCATCGTTAGAGTGCTTACCTCCAGCTGCATCTCGAGGTCAGTCTTCTGTGACTGCAGCTTGGCTTGCTTCTCGAGGAATTCCTTTATGTCTGCCTTGGAGGAATCTAGCGTCGCCATCAAGTCATACTTGTCCTCCTGAAGTCTCATATTTTCTATTTCGAGGTTTTTGCGATGTTTTGTCTCCTTTTCCAGATCATCCAAGGCCTTGGCAGTCTTTTCTGCAAGGGCCTTCATTTCGTCCTCGATTTTGGTGATGTTGAGTAGCGGTCTGATATTCTCGAAGAGACCTTGCCATTTCCAGGCATGTATTCTAATATATCTTCTCAGATTACGTTGCACTACTACAAGAGCAAGTCGCTTTTCTTCCAGTTTTGCAAAGGATTTTCTGGTTTCGAAGCCTCTGATCCACGCCTGCACCATTGCTATCAAGTTGTTCACGCGCTCCTCCCTGAGTTCCTCCAGAGAGTCTACTCCGCCAGCACTGAAGTACACCTGAATAGCGAAGAGTTAAGTCTGATGAATGTCACCAGGTTTACTTAATTTCAAGTATTCATGACAAAATGTATTACAAGTTTTATTTACTTAAACTATTCTCACCTTTGTTTTGCCAGTACGGAATAAATCCTTTGATAAACCTGACTTTTCGAGACACTTCTTTGAAGATTTTTTATTTTCGGGTACGGTGGCGATCTCCACTGCAGCGAAGATCTTATACCTGTGTAGATAGAGTCCTTTAATGTCATGCAGCACTCCATCCAATCATTCCCTCCTGTTGCTAACTTCACCACGTTCTTATTTTACTTAATCATTCTCTCCTTCTCACTCGGTCGTCGAGTCATTTACAACAAGAAAGTACATATAAAATGTTATCAGTCTGACTCAGGTGAGTAGCACGTACCGCTTCCTGAACTCTGCATAGGCCATCTTGCTGGGATAGATAGTGCGGGCGACTCGGAGGCCGTCTAACACTCCGTTGCAGTTCAGCTGATTCAGCACAAAGGTAGCATCGATAACACCTGGGAATAGTGGGGATTTTTCCATCATTAAAAGTCAATATAGTGAAACACAACCGAAAGAGTGCTGAAAGTTTATAGAATATAGAATGCCTCATCTCACTAAAGTTGTCACAGTAACAATACAGTAGCCTATGTGGTGAGTGATTATGACACGTATCGATGAACTAAAGAACTGTGTTTTATAACAGTGGTAAAGATGACTCTGTGGGATGTCAGATATATCCTTCATTGTCATATAAAGTTATAAGTATATTTATAGTACATTACGCACCTGGAGATTTGGTCTCGTTTGGCAAAATACAACGGATGAAGCGGGGGTGTGTCGCGTTCAGGGTCTTTATCAAGTTGTTTAGTTGCTCCTGTGGGTGAAAGAAACATATATAATGAATGCCGAACTATTATTTTTTTTACTTTATTAAGTTGGCATATGACTTAATGTCTATTTAATTATTTAATTAATTTGTTTATTGTTTGTTTTGTTTGCACACATCACTGTGTGGAAGGCAACTACGTCTAAGTAGAATTACTAATTAGTAAAACAGAGCAGGTTACTCACCCTGTACCCAGAAGAGGCAGTCTTGTAGGAGACTTCTGCGTCCTTCGCTGCGTCCTTCCCTGCATCCTTTCCTTTTGCCGCACCCTTTCCCTTAGCAAGGGGCTTTCCTTTCACTTTCACTGTGAGGTGATATATATATATATATATATATATATATATATATATATATATATATATAATATATATCTATATATATATATATATATATATATATATATATATATATATATAAAATCAAAAATATTGCATAGAAACCATAAATGAATTAAAGTGGATGCGAAATTAAATTTTGGTAGTGTTAAAAGTGTAAATGGCTCACCTTCCTTTACTTCTTTAGCCTCCTTAGGTTCCTTAGCCTCCTTTGCCTCCTTACCCTCCTCAGTCTCAGCCTCGGCGGGCTTAGGGGGAGGGTCGGTGAAGATGGCGACCACCAGCTCATTGGAAGAGGTTTTTAGCAGGTCTACGGTGGACTCGTTGAGGGGATCTTTGTTTTTCTCGAGCCAGCCAGTGAGGTCGTAGTTGACGGTGCCGGCGTAGTGCACAATGGCGAAGTGTGCCTCGGGTTGGTCCGGCTTGGGAGGCTTGGGCTTGATGAAGCAGGGAGTCTTGCCCAGGTGGTTTGCATTCAGCTTCTCAGCGAAGGTCTTTTCAGTTCCTTTCGGGGACATTGACTCCTCGTCCATGATGGGCATGAAGCCTAATTTCTGCGAAGATAAGTATAGGCTTAAAACCTCAGAACTATGACAATACTCGATAAAAAAAGAAAAGAACAAGATAACTGTGTATTTTTTATAATCATGTTACGTATGATGTTACTAATGTAGTGGAGAATGCCTGTCACCTTCTCAAAGAAATCTATGGAGGGCTGCAAGTCCAATTTGACATCCGGTGGCGTCCATTCGATGCCTTCCTTCTTATATTCCTCTTGTATCTTCACGAAATTGCAGTAATTGTAGAACTGTTGGAACTTCTCGTTGGTGAAGTTGATGCAGAGCTGCTCGAAACCATTGTTCTGGGGATGTAAACATCATATTATGATTTATACTTGATTCTGGTATGTCCTCTTTGATATGTGAAATGTTATTGCTTATCTTATTCCAGTTCAATATCTACTTCACTGTAATGGGCCTCTACGCGTATGTTCGTGCGAAATGCATAAAGGTAAAACTCAACTGTCGTTGCATTGTGTTGGTTTTACGTTCTGAAATGAGTACAAACACTCGTTTAATTCCCGTATTGTGCGCTTCATCTCATTATAATGACTGAATTTTTATAAGGATCTTACTTTTATCTAAACTTTTATCATGATGATCATTCTATTCTCGAGGTCCTCTGTTCTACCTATGAATCATGTATCACAACAGTTCTGGAGTGTGACGGTTTATGATCCCTGATGCTTCCGTGTAAAAATTAGTCAGATCAATGAACTCAAGCTTGACATCTCTCCTAACCTGGTATCCTACTCACCTATGTATACCGTAATCTTTATCTGTTTGTTAATGATGGACACACACACAACGGGTCTTACGTCAAAATTCTCGAAGCCAGAAATGTCAAGAGCACCAATGAAGAAAGCAGGTTCGTTGCCGTTTTCGAGAAGAGAGCTACATTTGGTCGCCAACCACTTAAAGAGGCGTTCGTAGATTGCCTTGGCCATGGTGCGCGTCGTGATCATGCACTGCTCAACAGTGGCGGGCTTGACCACAAATTCAGCTCCAACCTTGACTTTTGGTTTTAAGATTGAGTTGAAGAGATCCTCCCCCTCCACGCCCAAGAGCTTGCCTGCAACTCTCCCAGCCTGAAAAGAATTGTTCATGGTGTTTATTTATTAATTTATTTCATGAATATTGTCTGTACATTTATTTACTGTCGTTGATTCTTTGGTGGTTATTGTTTGCCTCACCTCAGTACCGTCGGGTTCAGCTTGGTCTTCGCCTTTCTGCTTGAACGCCATCTCCCCGAAGTTCAAGACAGAAGCGGTGATCTTGTAAATGTTATCCCTTTCGGTCTGGTTGAAACCCATGATGTCAAAAGCATCCTGCAGAGCAGTCAAAGTAACCTTGTCATTCACCACATACTACATGAAGGCAAATGAATTATGAGATATAAGTATCGTACTGTTTTTGCAACCGATGATTTTTCTTCCTTTTAGAAGAAATGCTTTCATAATTTTATCATGATTCCATTTATTTTATGGTGATAATACGTTACCGATAATAAACCTAAAATTGAAATGAAAAAGTACCCGCTATTGTTATTAGAATTAGATAGACAGATTTTGTTGCATAAAGGGATAAACCACAGGTCACACGAGTAACTCAGTGGTGCAGTAACAAAAAAGTTTCCCTCACGTGACATATCTGCATGTCGTCCTTGTCCTTGATGGTCGCCACGCTGACTGTTCCCTGAGTGACGCACTGGTAGTCGTAAATGTCGTCGCTCAGTGAACACAGTGCTGCGGGAGAGTTTAGTAACTGTCATCCACTCCTCTGCTCACTGATTACTAGAGCCAGACCAAAGTCTCTCTCATACAATAATACTGTTTTTTATCCAAATATTGTATGATTACAACCTAAGGAAAATCATCCGTACTAAGGAATGAAAAGTTGCTTACACCTGATTTCCTTGACCTGGTTAGACATCATCTGGTAGAAAATGTGGAAGGACCGATCAGCGGAATGCTGGAAGAGGAGGCGACCCTTGTCTAGTTGGAAGACGTCGATATCAGCCCCAGTCATCTTGCCATTGCGATCAAAGTGGATGCGCATAAATTTGCCCTGAAAAAAAAGCAGATGAATTTCACATCCATCCACCCAATCACCCATACACCCACACCTACACCCACACTCATACACCCCCCCTCCCACACACACACATACCAGTACAGCCCCTTCATAAAGGGCTGTCATAAAGCTATTATGTTACCACTTGATTATTCATAACAAAAAGTGAATGTTGTTGGTACTCACGAAGCGGGAAGAGTTGTCGTTGCGAGCTGTCTTGGCGTTACCGAAAGCCTCAAGGATGATATTACAGTGAGCGATTCGATCTGCCAGACTCTGCAGGAAGGGAAGCAGCTGAGAGTTAAGTTGCCTAGCTTTACAAATAGGCATAGGCAGGAACTGATTAATTTACGACGTACATAGTGTATCCTTCAATCATGGCATGAGTTTACAAACCTCGCCAAAGATTACCAAAAGATTTTTCTCAAATCAGTGAATCAAAGATGAATGGTGAAAATGCAAAATGGAGTCTAGAGTTAGAATTTAAACTAAAGAATTGAGATATTTTAGATAGGGTGTTAGAATTCAACCTTCCTAGTATTCTTAGTCAATGATGTTGTCTCTTTACTGTCTGTGTGTAAGGTTTATGTAGTCTTACCGACAAAACAGAATCAGACAACGACAAACAAAAAGTTTAGAAAATAGTAACTTTATACCATGGAAAAGACCCAAGGCACACTTTTAATACCTTATACATAGATATTATGAATTTGTTCTGAATTTAAAATGATTCCCGAAAGATTGCTGGTCATTTTTTCCACAATTCTCTTAACTTGGCCAATATTTCCGCATATTTCCAGTTGGGGAGTCGGCGAACACTTACGGGTTTTTCGCCATCTTCCTCGGTCTTTTCAGAGGTTGGAGCACCAATTCTAGCAAAGTAAGACACCAACTTCTTAGCGTTCTCCGTCTTGCCGGCGCCCGACTCACCGCTAAGGGAGGAAGAAGAGGAGGCAGTTAAGCAGAGGTTAGGGGGAAGGGAGGCGATAGGAGGCATGAAAGGGACAAGGGAGGGGAGGGGAGGGGAAGGTGAAGGTAGGAAGTGTCATTGGTATTCCTGACTGTTTACAAGTACATTGCCAGCACAAGAAGGTCAGGTAGAGTGTAGAAGGTAGGGACGTTGTATGTAGTGACGGTGGTGAAGGTGATGATGATGATGATGATGATGATGATGAGTGTTGAGAGTGAAAACCAAAAAAATCAGGTATTGCTCGAACAGAAGTTGAATGCCGGCGATTTGCGGACGTAAATGTACTCACGTGATCAACAACGACTGGTTCTCACTGTCTGCAATAAAAGAAGAGCGAAAAATATATTAAAAGTTGGCAAATATTTTGTATGAACTCTCTCTCTCTCTCTCTCTCTCTCTCTCTCTCTCTCTCTCTCTCTCTCTCTCTCTCTCTCTCTCTCTCTCTCTCTCTCTCTGGCCCTACTCCAAGGTACAAGAACGCTGGGAACTCAAGCCTGGGGGACTCTGACAACTTAAGATTAAAACATACTTGTGTGTGCAAGAGAGAGAGAGAGAGAGAGAGAGAGAGAGAGAGAGAGAGAGAGAGAGAGAGAGAGAGAGAGAGAGAGAGAGAGAGTAATGGCGTATGTAAATATAGGTTTTACGTAGTATCCCGGAAGTGTTTTCTCTTTCATTCGTTAGTGAAGAATTGGTAGATTTTTTTGTTCATTGGCAAGCTTATACAAGAAATGGCTACGACTGTTGCTCTTGCTCCTCCTACTGCTGCTGCTACTGCTGCTGCTGCTGCTGCTGCTGCTGCTACAACTACTACTACTACTACTACTACTACTACTACTACTACTACTACTGCTGCTGCTGCTGCTGCTGGTGCTGGTGCTGGTGCTGCTGCGATGACAATAACAACAACAATAACAACAAAGTCAACAAAAATATCAACAAGAAGAACGCCAACAACATCAACATCAATATCATCAACAGCAACAACAACAACAGCTACAACCACAACCATTACTACTACTACCACTACTACTACCACTACTACTACTACTACTACTACTGCTACTGCTGCTGCTGCTGCTGCTGCTGCTGCTGCTGCTGCTGCTGCTGCTGCTGCTACTACTACTACTACTACTACTACTATTACTGCTGCTGCTGCTGCCACCACAATGCCATTGGTGATGGAAGTGATATGGAATTGATATAAAATTGTGGCTCTTTATTTCTATCCAACATCTCTATCGATATAATTCTGTGAATATCACAACACTGAATTTTCATACCTCATTCTTTGTTCATGTTTACTAATTTGTTTATTTCTCTTTATTTCTGCTTATTTGTCCTGATCCCAGATGAATGATAAGTTGAATACTTTTTTTTCTTTCTTTACTTGGAATATTGTTAGAGTAGCTGTTATACCAAGAGGGTCCCTCAACACATGATATGTATTCATTTCTCACACTCATGACCTGTCCTCCCTGACCCATGGAGGCGACTCCCTGGGTCCTGGGAGGTACATTCTCAGCGCTGCTCGCACACTATAGAATGCCACTGGGCTGGCAGGGAACCAGACACCTCGCGCTCAGCTTCCTCTAAATCTGGTTATTCTTAGTGAGCCTCATCTTAGCTTCGGTTACATATCGATGTTATCGTTTGTAATGCACCACATTCACCCAAGTGGCTGAGGCATGTACTATGAACAAAATGACAATATTTCTGTATGCCCTCCACGTCCATATTTTATGTCATTTATTTTTGTAATGTCAAGAGGAAAGGGAGTCACTTACCTTGAAGCATGCTTGAGTATGCGTCGTTGGAGATGCCGAACAGATGAGGTGGCACCTCATTTCGCCTTTTTCCTTGATAAATTTCTATCACACTGTCAGTGTAGATGGGATAGCGCTTGTACGGGTTGATCATAATACACGAAGGCCCGGAGTAGGTGTAGATCAGCTTATTGGTAAAGCGAGATTTTAAATTGTATAGGATGGAGGGAGTGTTCAGGTGGATCATTTCAGACATGTCTTCGCATTTTTCGAACTTGGGTGGGTTAAGGGATTCAACCATATCCTTTTTCCATTCCTTAGTCTCGGTTCCAGAACACACCATAAACGAGTCTTCTTTGGTTTCCATGATTTCACCTTCGATGAAGCCATCCTTCTCATCGGGGATCCAGCAAGAAGTGTCTGGATCATAGGGTCTGCTCAGATCTCGCTCCTTCTGTTCATCTGAGACGTACAGGAAGTCGGTAGGGTCGGGGTCCGGGCCCGTGCCTTCCTCATATCCTCGCATGGCAGTGATAATTGATAAGGGCAGGAGTCACTCTCACCTTCCTCCTACAATTAAGAAACATGTATGTTCCTGGTCTAATAAGGCATTATTTCAATGGTAATTTTTCAGTGTCTTGAAAGAAGAAAAGGATCTCATCAACTTGTGGCTAGATAAATGAATATTAACGAAGTAAGAGACCAAGACTCAGGGAAGTTTGATAACGTAAAAGGATAATCATGAGATAATAGTTTACTAGTTGCATTAAAAGCGAATTGTAAAATAAATAGTTTCACTTTGCAGCATGCAGAAGATATAAACATATTCCTACAATGAATGTTTGTAATATAATACTGCAGATCACATTTCTTTTGTGACACACTAGGGGGCATCCTTACATATAAAAGCACAAGGCTGTTTTTTTTTTCTTTCAGAGGTAATGTGGAACATATGGTGATGTGTAATTGGTAATTTAATGACATCAAAAGATATGTTTCTCTTTGACGACTTTAAGTTCAGTCGTTCAAAAATTTGTGCGAAGACTCATCTATAACGACTTCAAAACGAGGTGCCTTCGTCTTCGTCACGTGAGTCTTGCCCAGGCAGCCATTACTGCAAGGGATGTTCTCAGCAGACAACCTCTTGTTATACTTGGTCATTTGTGAACCATAGCCGATGCTAATTTTAGGCAGTACAGATTCTGTTACCTGAGACCTCGCTGCCACATTGCAGCCTTCCTGTCTACGGCATAATCGTGGTGGACTCTACTTCATGGAGTCGCTCTGGTTTTATTTCGGAGAATAGATTACAAGGTAAAAGGTGTCTGTGCCTTACCTTAATTCTTTTTATCTTCGAGCACGACCAACCGCGACGACGCCTCCCGCTGCCTCGCCCTGCCACTGATGACACTCGTCTGGCCAAGCCGAGAACCATAACCAGGTGTCAGGTGAGCAGGTAAGGGGGAGGGGGTGGGGGGAAGACCTTTTTTTCCCGTCATAAGAATAGCAGGGGTAAGACTTGGGGCATACTGACCATGGGGCGTTATTCAAGTTATTCGGTTTAACATACCAACAAGCGTTACAATCTTCAGTATTGAAGGAGTTGTCATGAGCTTTACATATAATCTGTTATTCGATTACAGATATGAATACACCGTCTCTTCTGTTGGTTTAGCGGGCCGGGAGGGGGAGTCAGGAAGCCAAGAGCATCGGGGAGTTATTGGAGATGTGCACCTCGCGTTATGCCAAGTGGCAACAGGGAGACGTCATTAGGTGTTATTTTAGAAGCGTCACCGTCCTCCCTCATCATTTTAGCAGTTTAGCTCACCAGGAAATTAACGTTGTCTTCTGAAGACAAAATACACAGTTATGATGGTCAAATTATAGTTATATTATTGAGGGCTTCGTTCTGTTTGTTTTTATGCATACTTTTAAGCAGCGCGCACGCGGCCACACACACACACACACACACACACACACACACACACACACACACACACACACACACACACACACACACACACACACACAGTTCCTTCCGGTGTTTGACCTACCGACCGATTGCCCGCTTGTCTGTGTGGCTGCCTGTCTGTCTGTCAATGTGTGTGTGTGTGTGTGTGTGTGTGTGTGTGTGTGTGTGTGTGTGTGTGTGTGTGTGTGTGTGTGTGTGTGTGTGTCCACGCTTTGAAACAACAACAAAAAACTAAATAAATAAAACACACAATCTTAATTTCCTTTTCAGTAATTAAGAACAAAACCCCCCAAATAAATAAATAAATAATAAAAAAAGATCTATAACACGGAAAAACACACATAATAATTTCCTGACCAAGTGTTGCAGTAATCCGGTCAGCCAGACTTTCCAATAATTAACACCTGCCCCGCCTGTCTGTCTGTCTACCTGAGCGTGAGTGAGGTGTCTTTCCCACGCTGCACGCCAACAACATACGCCCTTCATAGCGCCTTTAGCTGCATGGGGACGCCTCGCTGCTCCCCCACGCTGACCCCTGTCCTGTGCGCTGCGACGGAGGCAGGGTGAGAGGAAAGGACGTAGGGTGAGGAAGGGAGAAACCAGGGTGAAGAAGAACGTAGGCTGAGGGAGGGAGAAGGCAAATTGACAGGGGGAGGGAGAGGGAGTATGCAGCGAGAAAAAGGTGAGAAGCAAGGGAGGATAAAGGAGGCAGGGTGAAGAAGAACGTAGGGTGAGGGAGGAAGGGAGAAGGCAAATTGAAAGGGTGAGGGAGAAAAAGATGAATTTGAACAGGGTTGGACAGAATGATGAATGGTGTGGCAGGGTGAGGCGGGATAGGGTATAGGGTGAGGGTGAAGAAGTGTGAGGGAGGGAACACGACGTAAGGATGAAGCAGGATAAGGCAGGGTGAGGGGTGAGGAAGGGTACGAGATGAGGTGAGGGTGAGGGTAAGGTAAGGTATGGGGTGGGGAGGGGGGAGGGGGGAGGGGGGAGTAGGGAGGAAGGAGGCAAGGCGAGGCAGGTCAATGTCTCCCTAGCAATTTTGGACGAGAGTAAAAGTGGCTTCAGCATTTAGGAATTCCCACCGCCACCACCACCACCACCAACATCACCACCACCACCACCACCACCACCACCACCACCACCACCACCACCATCACCCCCACCACGAAAACCATCATCACTCATTACTCTTCCTTCAAAATAGTTCTTCAGTCAATATTTCTGCGTCTCTCCCTCGCGTTACAACAAAGACAGGGTGGGACAGACTGCATACCTCCCCTGTCTGTGTCTGTCTGTCTGT
>CM035199.1:16450364-16465693 GCA_020233015.1 Callinectes sapidus | reverse complement strand
ATACGTGTGTGTGTGTGTTTGTGTGTGTGTGTGTGTGTCTGTGTGTGTGTAGATAGATAGAAAGACAGGGAGTTAGGGAAAGAGAGAGAGAGAGAGAGAGAGAGAGAGAGAGAGAGAGAGAGAGAGAGAGAGAGAGAGAGAGAGAGAGAGAGAGAGAGAGAGAGAGAGACTTCAACGGAATTTTGCTAGAAACAATAAGTTACTAAACAAGGCAAAACAGCTTCTTACAGGCTTTTCCTTCTCGCCTTCCTTCTTCTTGCCAGTGGTGGCACCGACGTTGGCGAAGTAGGAGAGTACCTTCTTGGTGTTCTCGGTCTTACCGGCGCCGGACTCACCGCTGATGATAGAAATACAAAAGTTAATAAGGGAACTGCATGTAGCATATTCTATTACGTATTCATATATATATATATATATATATATATATATATATATATATATATATATATATATATATATATATATATATATATATATATATATATCTATATATATATATATCTATATATATATATATATATATATATATATATATATATATATATATATATATATACCATGAAACAATAATGAACGGCGAAAAAATTATGAACAATTGACATTTTTCTTTTTTTTTTAAAGGAAAAGAAAGTATTACTTACGTGATCAACATGGACTGGTTCTCACCAACTGGAATATAAAGGAATATGCTTCATGTTTTATCTTTTTTTTTTATAGAAATCTGCCCGTTTAAATATTTTCATGAATCTAATTTTTATCCACCCATCAGTTTGCTTAGAAATTAAAGATCCTCATGCAATTACGTGATATGAAATATTCATTAATGTTAACAACTACTTTAGATAAGAAATATAAACCAATTGATTATGGAAGTTTGTGCAATAATTCGTACCTTGCATCATAGCAGAGTAGGCGCCGTCAGAGATAGCGAACAGATGAGGAGGCACCTCATTACGCCTCTTGCCCTGGTAGATCTTGACTGTACGGTTGGTGTAGATGGGGTAACGCTTGTAGGGGTTGATCACAATACAGAAGAGGCCGGAGTAGGTGTAGATGAGCTTGTTGACGTAGCGAGACTTCAGGTTGTACAGGACAGAAGGATCGTTCAAGAAGGTCAGGTTGGACATGTCCTCGCATTTCTCGTACTTAGGTGGGTTCACTTGCTGAACTTGGTCCTTCTTGAAGTTCTTGGTCTCGCCACCGGCGTACACAGTAATCAAGTCTCCCTTGGTGCCTTGGATCTCACCCTCGATGAAGCCCTCCTTTTCATCAGGAATCCAGCAAGACTTCTTAGGGTCGTACGGCTTGGTGGCGTCCTTCATTTTCATCTCCATAGAGATGTAAAGCCATTCGGAGGGGTCGGGGTCGGGACCCGTGCTCTTCTTGACGTGGCCAGGCATGGTGGTGGTGGGTGCCTAAAGCTGTCTGACGCCTCTATATGATCGTTGGAATTTCTCTCTTCTGTTCAGATTATAAGGAAACAAACAAACATTAAGTTTAAGTAACTGATGGGATGTAGTTCATTAAGATTAATTAATAAAAAGATGTCAAGGGACTTTTAAAGGAAAATGCTCGTTTATAAAAACAAAAAATTATTTCAGGCTGAATTTTCAGAAGCCAGCGTAATTCCACACAAATTGTAATTCACTTTTTGGATATTCAGACAATAAAATAATTTTCGTCACTACGTAATCTCTTGAAGACATTTGCGAAAAGAGAAGCGGAAATTGACGAAACCTCCTGAGACTTACGACACGCTTCACTGCACCACTGCGAGCACACACCCGACCACAGCACCCACCAGAGCGCGTCTGTGGCAGCTTTTCACAATGTCCCGCCTGGTCGGCTCGAGGAACGGGTTGTAATCCGAGACCTGTGAAAATAGCTGCTGGCCAAACACCCTCAAACCTTCCCTCTAGCAATTTTTACTTTCTTGGCAAAGCAAAAACATCAGATGCAACATGGAGTTTTCTGACCCACTTGAGTGTCGTCTAATATTAACCTGACACCGCATGGGATCTCCAGCTCCGCCGCGTTGCCATTGTAGCTGCTTGTCTTTTCTCCCTCCGCCAGACGCTCCTTCGTGCCCAAGTCCGCCCACAACGACACCTGACTCGGCTCCCATCTTTGTTTGGGGTTGTCCGTTTCCAACAACTTGCCATCCGGGTCTCTCTCTCCATCCCCCCATTCCCTCCCCCACGCAGCTACTACTCGCTCGAATAAGTGTTCTCGGTTCCTTTTGTAGTAATTTTCGACGCCACTCTTCGGGGATAGTGGAAGGCCGCAATTTTGTTTTTACTCTGATAGTATTGTTGAGATGGCTTATGTGCTTAAGTCAGTGAACTATGCATTGTCTAGCACACACACACACACACACACACACACACACACACACACACACACACTCGTCTCTCTCTCTCTCTCTCTCTCTCTCTCTCTCTCTCTCTCTCTCTCTCTCTCTCTCTCTCTCTCTCTCTCTGCCTATCTATCTATCTATTTATCTATCTATCTATCTATCTGTCTGTTTCTTTCACACACACACACACACACACACACACACACACACACACACACACACACACACACACACACACACTATAGATATGGATTTCAATGACAGTTTTCTGGCGGTATTAAAAATGTAGTGAACGTCTCTTTCCAATTCATCTCAGAGCTTCACATTGCTCTCCGCTCATCTAAATGAAGGTTATGTTATAGTTGCTATAGATTAAGATGTTCTCATGCCACCGTCACTGATTGTCATCACTGTAGTTTAACTTATATGCCACTGATGTGCTTTTATGTCTTTTTCTTTTACAATGTATGTATCACTGTGATTAATCCTACAAGGTTATCTCCTATGTAAGTAAATGTCGATGGCCATTTAAATTGGTCATTGATACGAGTATGATAAATAATCTTGAGAGAAATGCACATTCCTTATATTTCTTTTACTTTGGAGTAGTAATGCATTGTGTATGAATTATTATGTGGGAAGGATTATAAACACTATGTCATATGTATATTCAATGTGTAACTTTTACCGCGTTACCTCTGGAATAACTGCTTAAGAATCAGAAAATTATTCTTTACTTAAATTCTAGCGGAGTGTATTAATTTTGTGGAGGACATGTAATCCTTTAAGCTTCGTTTTCGAACTAGCTTGAGAATATAGATGTTATATATATATATATATATATATATATATATATATATATATATATATATATATATATATATATATATATATATATATATATATATATATATATATAGGTATGATTGTGCTTTTTTCTTTTTTCTTTCTTTTTTTCTTTTTTTCTTTTGTAGAGCCTTCCTTTTACAGTTCTGGATTCTCATATCTACACATATCTTAAGGCTAATGGTTGAGCTCAGGTCGTATGGAGCGTAAATGCAAGATGACATCTCCATTCCCAATTTCTATTTAACTAGAACAGAAAGCTCGTGTGCAGACAGGAATGTTGCTCTCTTCTGCGTCTTTTGTATAAGAAGTAAATGTCATTTCTTGGAAGAATATTTATTTTTACACACCATAGTGAATAAAATATACCCAATTATGACAGAAGGCTAAGAAACATTTCTTCATAAGATTTTATATATATTGGTATATTTTATTTATTAAATTGTGGCCAGTCAGCGGTAGATATAATGATGATGATGACAGTAATAACAATAACAATGGTACTTGTGATAATAGTAATAATAATAATAATAGTAATAATAATGATAATAATAATAATAATAATAATAATAATAATAATAATAATAATAATAATAATAATCACAATATCTCCAGTCGTTACGGATCAACCTCAATTTAAGAAAAAAAACATCCATAAGATTCATTCACTCCCTGTTCTCAGCTTTATGGACAGTTTTTGAAGGGAGTGAATCGAGGTAATGAAATTGTAATGTATGATTGAACTTATTAATGATAATAAAATGAAAAAAAACCGGTTGCTTCATTCTTTTCTGTTTCGTGGTTATGGTGATAAACATTAAGGGAATTACTTTCTACCACGAAAGAATAATTTAGGCAGTGTTTTCTTCGAGTTCCTGCTGGGCCTTGCGGAACTTGGCCAGATTGAGGGCGGCGATCTCCTCAGCCTCCTCGATCTGCCTCTTGTAGGTCTTCATCTTCTGCTGAAGTTTGTCGACAAGGTCCTGCATTTTCTCGTGGTTCTTCTTGTCCTCCTCGGCCTGGAAGGTGAGCTCCTTGATGCGCCTCTCGCACTTTCTCAGGTTCTTCTGGGCGTCGGAATAGTGGCGGGACTCTTCAGTAAGGTTAATTTCAAGCTCACGTACGCGACCTTCCAGCTTAGCCACAGCATTCTTGATGGCCTTCTGGGCATTCATCTCGCTTTCTTCAAGTCTTGCCTGGAGTTCCTTGAGAGAAACTTCAAGACCCTTGCGCATCTTCTCCTGGTTCTGGGCGTGTTCCTGTTCAGCACGCAGTTCATCGGCCAGACGAGCGGCGTCCACCATGGCCTTCTTGGCCTTCTCCTCGGAGTTCTTGGCTTCGCTCAGCATCTCATCCAGATCAGTCTGAAAATGAAAGGAAATATGTGGCAAATGAAGGTATCAATATGTTATTGATGGTAAAAACCCAATATAGTGTTTCATATATTGATTGCTCTTATAGTAGAGCTATGCTAACTCACCTGTAGGGTTTGGATTTCTCCCTCAACCTTCCTCTTGGACAGTGACATGTCGCTGCATTGTGTGCCAAGCTCATTTAGTTGGTCATTGGCGTCAGCAAGGTCGGACTCAGCCTGGCGACGGGCACGGTCGGATTGCTCCAGAAGTGACCGAGACTCTTCAAGCTCTCCCTGGAGGGCATTGCCACGGCGCTCTGCCATGTTGTACTGGTCACGGAACTCGGAGGCAATGCGGTGCTGCTCTTCAACCTTCAGCTCCAAATCCTTGTATTCCATCTGGAGCTTCTTGAAGGTCTTCTGGAGGTCAGAGTGGGCCTTGTTCGAGTGGTCAAGAGAGATCTCCAGCTCATTGATGTCGGACTCAAGCTTCTTCTTCTGTCGGAGAGCCTCAGCCTTGGCCTTGGATTCAGCTTCAATAGTTGCTTGCATGGAGTCCATGGCTTGCTGGTGGCATTTCCTATCAAGAAAGTATTATTAGTATAATTTAATCTGATATGAGATTTTAGGGTTTTTGGTTTTACCTATGACTGTTATTCTTTACTGAGATAAAAGACAAGATACTAACCTTGTGTTCTCGAACTCCTCCTCCTTCTCCTGGATGCGGCGATCGATCTCCTGCCTGACCTGGCTGAGCTCCAGCTGGCCACGGAGAACCTTGTTCTCCTCCTGCTCCAGGGCGGCCTCAGCCTCCTCCAGGGCAGCCTGCAGCTCCTCCTTCTCGATATCGAGACGCTTAACACTCTTTTCAATTTCATGGTAGGCACGGCCACCCTCACCAATCTGGTCAACAAGGTCCTTGATTTCATCATTGAGGTTCTTGTTTTCCCTGCGGATAGAGTCCAACTGTTCCAGGTTCTCTTCGTAAGCGGCCTTGACGCGGAAGACCTCAGTAGAGTAATTACGGCATTCCTTCTGGGATGAATCAAGGTTAGAGGAGAGATCATCAACCTTGAGTTTCCATTCAGAGAGAATGCGGTCGTAATGCTTTTGTTTCTTCTCAGCTGAGTCAGCGATGGTCTTAGCACGCTCAGCGGCGATCTGAGTCTCTTCAATATCTGTGAGCAGACGTTGCTTGGCCTTTTCCAAACTGACATTCTTGACATTGAGCTGTTCGATCTGAGACTCCGCCTCGTCCAGGCGAGCGGCGAGCTTCAGGCGAGAAGCTTCAATTTCTTCAACTCGGGCGACACCTTCGTTTTCGTACTTGGAGCGCCACATCTGAGCCTCAGCACTGGCTCTTGACAACATGCGCTGCACGTCGGCCTTGGCTTCGCTTTCGATCTCCAGCTGCTCACGGAGACCCTCGATGTCGTGCTCAAGGTTGCGGCACTTGCCAAGCAGGGTAGCACGGTCCTAATAAAAGAAGAAAAATTACACATAAGTATCCGAAAGATCATTAAAATGTGTATTACATAATTTCATTATTTTTTTCTGAACATATGAATTCCATTGCATGAAATAATGTACTAACCCGGCTTTCCTCATCCGCCAGCTTCCTGTGATCCTCCAGCTGATTGGTGAGAGACAGCTTCAGCTTAGACAACTGACTAATCTGGCTCTCGGCTTCCTCAATTTGCCTCTGAAGATCGTTGTTATCGGCAGAGAGCTTCTTCTTGGTGGAGTCGAAGTCGTTGAGAGTGCGATTCATCTCATCCAGTTTGCCGGTGTGATCTGCGATCTGCTGTTGGATCTGCTTCACAGTCTTCTCCGCTGCAGCCTGTAAGGTAGGAGTTTAACAAGTTTTGCTTAATTGCGATAGATCATACAAGAATTCTTTTAAGAATTATTTATGAATTACTTGATGATTTAAACAGTGTATTATTTCCTGATTGCTTTAAAAATAGTATGGTATACTTGTAATATCCTTACCTTCTCATGGACAAGAGTATCAAGAGCTGCCTTGGCATCTTCAGTTTCACGCTTCAGGGAGTCCTTATCCTTCTCCAGCCTACAGGGAAAAAGAATGTGAATGATTCTTCCGTAGTAAAGTATGTGTACCAAAACACATTTAATTCTTCAGACTTCTAATCATATTTTGATATTTTGCATGATAATCTTAGTTTTCTTCCATTTCATGATGTAAAGAAAATATCTAACCTGGCCTTCAGTTTGTTGTGGTGATCGATCTGTTCGGACATCTCATTGATGGTATCATTGTGCTTCTTGCGAAGTTGGGAAAGAGCAGCTTCATGCTGAATGTTGATTTCCTCAAGGTCGCGGCGGAGCTTGGCAAGCTCAGCTTCGCGCTTCTTATTGAGTTCAATCTGGGCGGCAGTGGCACCACCAGCTTCATCCAGCTGATCTGCAAGCTCGGAAAGCTCCTGAGCCAGAGTGGTCTTCGCTTTCTCAGCCTTGGCACGTGCCTGGCGTTCGTGTTCAGCTTCGTGCTCAAGGTCTTCAACGCGGGTTTGCTGTTCCTTGATTTGTCTCTGCAGCTTAGTATATTGAGCCTGTTCCTCTTCGATTTTGCTAACCAGAGCTGAGTGTTCCTTCTCCTTACGAAGGATGGTAGCTTCGATCTCCTTCTGGTTGCGCTCCAGATCAGCGACCGCCTCTTGAGAAAGCTTCAAGTCACCCTCAATCTTCCTCTTGGCTTTCTCCACGTCGTTGCGAAGTTTCTTTTCGCGCTCGAGAGTATCTTCAACTTCATCCAAGTTGCTCTCAAGTTTTGCCTTAATGTTAATGAAATGGTTACATTTGTCCTCAAGATTCTGAAGATCCTCAGACGTCTTCTGTGTGCATTCCTGGAGGTGCTTCTTCTCCTTGTTGATCTTATTGATAAGTTCCTCCTGGTGGGCGACCTCCTCATTCATGTTGTGGATCTGCTGGTCCTTCGTTGCCTTATCCTGCTCTGCCTTCTGAATGGCTTGTTCCAGGTCTTCCATATCCTTCCTCAAACCATCAACCTCCTGTTCTGTCTTCTTGTTTGATTGCTGCAACTTATTGCGAGCGTCCTCTTCATTGCGCAGGCGTTTCTGGGCTTCCTGTTTGTTGTCAGAGAAAGGAATACATACGAAATGAGATGATCTGCTATGAATAACATATTAAGATATAGATTGGATAGAACAAGATGAGTCAGGTAGATTTATGATACTGAAAAAGTTTGGTATAAAACTTGAATAACTTTTGGCACGTTGTTATAACTCGACAAAGGTACTTATACGATCATAAACGATCATGATTAAATGTCTCTATCTGTGTATTTATATATCTTTGTGTGTATGCATGTATGTATCTGTAAACACACACGCAAACACACACACACACACACACACACACACACACACACACACACACACACACACACACACACACACACTTTTTCGTACTTACATTGACTTGGGCATCCAGTTCATTCTTTTGCGCTTGGAGTTTGTTGATCTTGTCAATGAAGTCTTGTGCGCCACCCTTGGAAGAGTCCAGTGCTGATACAAGTTCGTTCTTCTCGCCAGTGAGACCAGCGTTAACCTTCTCAAGCTCCTGGTGCTTCTTAACCATCTCTTCGTACTCCTTTTCAGCCTTTTCGGCCTTCTCCTCAAGACCCCTCAGTTCGTCTTCAATGCTCACGACATGAAGAGTAGGCTTAAGAACCATCCACATTCCATACCATTTCCAGGTGCGCATCTTCATGTATTTCCTGATGTTACGCTGCACCACCAACAGTGAGATGCGTTGCTTCTGGAGCTTCTGGTAGCTCTTACGGCTGATGTAGCCACGGCACCAGGCCTGCAGCCAAGCAAGAAGCAGGCAGATGCGGTCATCACGCAGCTCTTCCATCCTACCCAGGATACCAGCACGGAAGAATACCTGTAGAGGATTTCGAATTGTTACTTTCTTTTCCACTGATAAACAACAGAAAATTGTAAAAGAAATCAATTACTGTCACTGGTGTAACAATTGGAGTGAATAGTAGCATAATTTAGTACATAATTGTACCTTTGTGTTGCCCAGCCTGTAAGACTCTTCATCAAGACCAGCCTTACTGAAGCAAGCCTGAGCCATAGTCTTGTCTGTCTTAGCTTCAGCCATCTCCTTGGGAGCCAAGATCAAGTACCTGTGCTTGAAGTCAGAGTAGGGGATCCTGTTAGGGAAGCCCTTGCGGCAAATACGGATACCTTCAAGTACACCGTTACAGGTCAGCTGATGCATAACCAGGCCAGCGTCGACAACACCTGAGAAAGAAAAAATGTAATTGTATATTCATCTATTCGATAAATTTTATGCTTTTTTTGTCATTGATGTTTCTTTACTGAATCTTATTTCGATTCTTGCTGTAGTCAAATCGGACTCACCTGGAGACTTGGTCTCGTTGGGCACAATACAACGGATGAAGTGAGGGTGAGTGGCGTTCAGGGTCCTCATCAAGTTGTTGAGCTGCTCCTGTAGGCAGAGAAAAATAATGAATATTACTGTCTAAGTGTATTATGTTTTCAAAGTATGCTTAATTTATCAGCTTTCTTCTTTTATATAAAGATAAAAGTACTGACTGACTTACCCTATAACTGGATGACACAGTCTTGAAGGAGCCTGACTTAGCACCACGTCCACCTGGAGAAATTATATTTAGAAATTAGTGTTGTTGCATAAACCGCACAAACACAACATATTCCACCATGACTCCAATTTTTTTTTTTTTTTTTTTAGTATAGTTAAAAAAGACTATAGTTTAAGAAAAATCATCAGTGTTTGTAGCACACTATAGCTACTGTGATTCAGATGTCATTTGAAGTCTCTGATGCGGATGCCGCTCGACTCTGTGGAGGGATAGAAATGTATCAAGAAAATGACTTCCTTACGGAAAAAATACACAAAACAATCAATTATAAAGTATGATGTAGTGATCCACTGGAGGTAATAATGATACTTACCACCCTTCTTATCATCAGCGCCGCCAGACTGTCCTGGATGGTCAGCGAAGATATGGACAGCCAGTTCATTGGAGGATTTCTTCAGCACGTCGACCAGAGTATCGTTGAGGGGATCCTTGTTCTTCTCGAGCCAGCCAGTCAGGTTGTAGCTCACAGTGCCGGCATAGTGGACGATGGCGAAGTGGGCATCAGGTTGACCAGGCTTGGGGGGCTTAGGCTTGATGAAGCAGGGAGTCTTGCCAAGATGGTTCGCGTTCAGCTTCTCAGCGAAAGACTTGTCTGTTGCCTTGGGGAACATAGACTCTTCCTCCAGGATGGACAGAAGACCCATTTTCTGCAAAGAATTCAATAGAAAATTTAGTTAATATGAACATTTTATGAAATATTATATCGAAATAGGTAACTTGTGGATTATGATTGTGATGACTATAATTTCGAGAAGCTGATAATATTACCTTCTCGAAGAGCTCAATGCAAGCCTGCAGATCCATACCGAAGTCCACAAACACCCAGTTGATGCCTTCCTTCTTGTACTCTTCCTGCTCCAGCACGAACATGTGATGGTTGAAGAACTGCTGCAGCTTCTCGTTACAGAAGTTGATGCAGATCTGCTCGAAGCCGTTGTACTGTTTGATGAAAAAATGATGTTAGTATTCGGAAAAAGAAAAGAAACATGTGATAAGAGATAGTATTTAGCAGACTAAAATAAACACTATCAAAAAATGACTTACGTCGAAAATCTCAAAGCCGGCAATATCCAGCACACCGATGAAAGTAGCGCGCTTGAGACCGGTTTCAAGAGTTTCATTACACTTGCTGACGATAAACTTGAACACTCTGTCAAACAGAGCCTTGGCCATGGCACCGATGGAGTAGTAACACTGGTTAACATTCATACCCTTGGCCACAAACTCAGTGCCGACCTTGATCTTGGGCTTAGTGATAGCCAGGTACATGTCTTCCACGTCACAGCCCAAAAGAGTGGCACATTTGGCACCATGCTGAAACGATAACATGAAAAATTATTGGAGGTTCTCTGTAAAGTGAATATTTAGCAAATCAAGTCAGCTGTTTAGATTACTGGCGAAGGGATGGGAGCCATTATCTCACCTCTTTGCCATCAGCTTCAGCCTGCTCTTCACGACCCTTTTGCTTGAACTTCATGTTACCCATGTGCATGACAACAGAGGTGATCTTATAAACGTCCTCGATCTCAGTCTTGGTGAAGCCCAGGATGTCAAAGGCGTCCTAGAGAAGTAAAAATGACGTATTAATAGGGTTCACTGAATCTTAAATTTTCTTCAAATAATTTCTATCAATCACCTAGTCTAAACATTGGAAGTAACTTACGTGACAGAACTGCATGTCCTCGGCGTCGTCAATGGAAGGCACGGTAACCTTGCCCTGAGACACATAACCGTAGTCGTAGATATCGTTGCTCAGCAGACACATGGCTGAAAGTCACAAAAATACAAATATTAGTCAGTCGTAATGTGGTAATGAATTGTCACTGCAGTATTCATGTACGATACTTTTGTGTTATGACTAAATATGATACTCACGCTTCAGTTCCTTGATCTGGTCGGACATCATCTCGTAGAAGATATGATAGGATCGCTCAAGGGACTGCTGGGAGATGACACGAGCCTTCTCCAGCAGGTAGACCTCAATGTCACCACCAGACAGCTTGCCATTAGGTTGGAAGTGGATACGGATGAACTTACCCTAGAGGAAAGAAAGTTGGAAATTAAGTAATTTGAGAATATCACCGTAGAAGAACGAGTATTCTATATGTTATGATAGGCCAAGCTCTCCATGGACAGTATGTATCAGCGTTCGTTAGACTTGTATATCGACACTCACGAAGCGGGAGGAGTTGTCATTACGGACGGTCTTGGCGTTACCGAAGGCCTCCAGCACAGGGTTGGTCTGCACAATCTGGTCCTCCAAGTTCTGGGAAAAGTTTGACGTTAATGTTTGATGGATGTTTCATTAGTCATTAATATTTTATACATTTTACATGAAGAATCATGCTCTCCATTACGCAAATGTAGGGAATTTTATATTAATTTTTATTTCATTCTCATGTATCCTTTATGTAAATTTTAGATCGTTAATGTTACTTACCTTCTTTTCAGCCTCGCCCTCCTTTTTGGTGGTGGCACCGACGTTGGCGAAGTAGGAGAGTACCTTTTTCGTGTTCTCAGTCTTGCCGGCGCCGGACTCACCGCTACAGGTAAAATGCAATTATTTGATTAGCTGATTGTTTGCATGAAGTATTATGAATTCCGCAGACGCAGACGCACCTGTCTTCGCCCCTCCCGATAGTACACCTTATTGGTGCAAGCTTTATTTTTTCTTTTTGTCATTATTCCCAGATTTTAAGAAATGTCAATGAAAAATAAGTATTAATATCAACACATTAGGAGAATTAGGAAAACATAAACGAATACACGGAGTACGTGGATGGTTAGTGTAACAGCCACAGGAGATGTGGCGTGCTTCGAGATCCATATGAACAAGTTTAAGTAAATAATATATGTTCATTTGTTGAAGTTTTTAAAGGATTATTATTGATGTTTCCTATTCATACTTTCAAAACGCAGTTTAGACAAGGAAAATCAAATAGATAAGGTATTAGAAAAATATCTAATGTAGTATTTTAGGATAGTTTCAGTATCCGTGAAATGGAAAGAACTTAATGAGGGAAGTAAGAATGGGATGTGCCCGTAGCAACTGCTCATTTTTCATGACAGAAAATCTAAGCTGATTCATGTACCTGGATTTCAAGCATATTACTAAAAAGATAAAGTAATGGGATTTACTTACGTGATCAACATGGACTGGTTTCCACCAACTGAAAACAAAAAAAACGTAAAACTGAATATCGTTTTATCATATTATTCAGTTTTCAAGTTCTGCACACTTAATCATGATGCTCACCCACACACCCAACCACCCACCCACCCACACACACACACACACACACACACACGCACACACACACGCACGCACGCATGCACGCACGCACGCACGCACGCACACGCACGCACGCACGCACGCACGCACGCACGCACGCACGCACGCACGCGCGCACACACACACACACACACACACACACACACACACACACACACACACACACACACACACATACACACAAAAAAAAACTAGCGAATAAATAAATGAATAAATTAATAATAGAAAATCACATATTTTGTTGAAAATGTTTGGTTTTAATTTGAATAAATAAACCAATGGCGTTGTTGTAAGCACTCACTTTGCAACATAGCGGAGTAGGCGCCGTCAGAGATAGCGAACAGGTGAGGAGGCACCTCATTACGCCTCTTGCCCTGGTAGATCTTGACTGTACGGTTGGTGTAGATGGGGTAACGCTTGTAGGGGTTCACCACAATACAGAAGAGGCCGGAGTAGGTGTAGATGAGCTTGTTGACATAGCGGGCCTTCAGGTTGTACAGGACAGAAGGATCGTTCAGGTAGGTGAGGTTAGACATGTCCTCGCATTTCTCGTACTTGGGTGGGTTGACCTGGTGTACTTGGTCCTTCTTGTACTCCTTGGTCTCGCCGCCAGCCATCACAGTAATCTTTTCACCCTTGGTGCCCTGGATCATGCCTTCAAGATAGCCCTCCTTGGGATCAGGCACCCAGCAGGACTTCTTGGGGTCATAAGGCTTGGTAGCATCCTTCATCTTCATCTCATTCGAAATGTACAGCCATTCAGAGGGGTCGGGGTCGGGGCCCGTGCTCTTCTTGACGTGGCCAGGCATGGTGGTGGTGGGTGCCTAAAGCTGTCTAATGTTCAAACTGATGTATCGGTGTTCGAAGACCCTGTAGTGGACAGTGAAAATATTACAAATAAGTGAACAATGAATAAAAAAATGATGTAGAATCAGGTTTCCATAAAGTATACTTGCAAGGACGAGTCCAACTGGAAAACGCTCACTTTTCCTGGCAACTTCAACTTGACACAGAAAATGATGTATAACACTTTTTATCACCATATATTAAAACAGTAATCGTTCAACGAAGATGAGCCAGTAATGAGTCCTCTCGAAACGTACCTTTGACACGCTTCACTGCACCACTGCGAGCACACACCCGACCGCAGCACCCACCAGAGCGCGTCTGTGGCAGCTTTTCACAATGTCCCGCCTGGTCGGCTCGAGGAACGGGTTGTAAGGTGAGATCTTAGAAAACAGCTGCTGGCCAAACACCCTCAAACCAACCAACAGGCATTTTTGTCTCTTTGGCAAAGTAAAAGCATCGAATGCACAAGGAGAGGCCTGACCCATATGAGTGTCGTCTAATATTAACCTGACACCTTCTGGGATCCCGAGTCTGGTGGCGTTGCCATTGTAGCTGTTTGTCTCGGTTCCTTGTCCACAGTGACGTGACCTTTGCCAGCACTTCAATCGCATTCCAGTAAGAAGTGTTGGATTCTCCCGAGAATGGCATCCCGCCGTTGAGGCTTCAGTGATATCCATAACATTAAGGACGGCCCATTATATAGATGATGTATATTGTTACTGTTTCCATTTATATGGAAGACACGGAAATAGAGACATTAAGAGACAATCAACAGACTCAGACCAACGCGTGTGTGGCGGGCAACATTGGGTTTACGTCGGCTCGGCTGGTCTTCATCTTGCAGGAAAGACAGAAGTCATTGATTGTTTTGCTTTCCATATGAGATGTTGCCGGGTAACGTCTCAAAATATGAAAGTGTTATGTTAAAGATAAAAGTAACCTAATGTAACATTTAGCTATTTCAGATGTGGATTTTGCTTGAGCCAGTAACATAGTAGTTTCAAAAGCATAATCTCATTATCATATACATATGGCGGAAGGAAGATAAAGGAGAAGAAAAACAAGGTGCATCTTTAATCAAAAATATTAACAATAAGGTACCGTCATCATGAAGACATCTCTTCAATATAAATAGGAGAGAATAATGCAGTAGTCACTGCTTTCCTCAGCCGACCAATGGAATTTACCATCTCATTCCAGATATGTAAGCATTTACCTGCCCCACTTCCGCCCCCAAACAAACACACAAAATTCTTCATCTTACCCTAGGAAGCACATCTTAGCGTAATATTTTCGTTCCTCCCACCCCTCCGCCCCCTCTTCTATCCCCCCTTCTCTCTCTCTCTCTCTCTCTCTCTCTCTCTCTCTCTCTCTCTCTCTCTCTCTCTCTCTCTCTCTCTCTCTCTCTCTCTCTCTGTTTGTTTCGTGTGTGTCCAAACAGCCACATGAAAGATTTGTAGGACACTCTCTAATCACGTAGAGAATACGTATTCTTTCGGTCAATTCAGGAATACGGCGAACTTAGTTTTTTTTAACCTTCTTTCCTTTACGTGTTCTTAATGCCTTCTACTCTTTATGCTGGATTTATACCCTTCAATACGGGGACGCATTTTTACTACGAGTTTTGATTGTGATATGACTGTTTTATTGATATTAGGGAGGATCTATGAAGTCAGAGGAGTAATGATCAGAATCTACGCTATTTTAATCCCCACATGAGTCTGAAGCTATATAAAATCACCAAATAATAAGCAGAATAAATATAGAATCGCACCCCAGTACTGAAGAGATTAAGAAGCACGAACAACATTTTATTTAATACTCAATTTTGTATGCTGTGTCACGTGTACTGTAAACATTATTGTTGTTGTTATTGTTGTTGTTGTTGTTGTTGTTGCTGTTGTTGTTGTTATTATTATTATTATTATTATTATTATTATTATTATTATTATTA
>CM035199.1:16411288-16439096 GCA_020233015.1 Callinectes sapidus | reverse complement strand
GCCGTACCCCACCGGGGCGCCCTCACCACCAGGATATTGTCTTTGCTTCTGGACTGTTTATTTGGGATCAATAGTCACATTTAAGGCTTTTTCTGAGTACTGTGGCGTGTTTGGAGTGATTTGCGTGCGTGTGTGTGGTGGAGGTGGCTGTGGTGGGCGGTATTGGGGGGGTAAATAAGGGGGCATTTCTGCGCTAAATTTCTTGCAACACTTTTTATTAGAGGTTGTATTAAGTTGTTATTAATGGCAAAAGATAGTTCATATACAGTGATGTTTTGTGTGTACAGTTGAGTGAAGTGAGTGGAGAGGAACTGTGTTATTCAGCGGTGTCAATATTACATTAAAAACTTCATTATCAGCCTCTCAACAGTTTATTTCTGCCTCTGAATCACTCCAAAGTTTTAAAAATAATGAAGAATAATGGATCGATTATTTTGAAATGTGTTTTGGTTCCGTTGAATTGGCAGTTAGGGGGTATTTAACGAGTGTTCAAAAGTATCATATTTAAAAAAAAAAATGTTTTTTTCCCGTAGAATTTCTTAAGAATTTGTCTTGTTAGGAGTGTGTTTGTACTTTGGGAATTAGTTATCCTATTTATCGCGTCGAAACAGATGCAATAGATTGGTCTGTCATCGTTTTATCGAGGGGTCATTTTCAAAATGGTTTGCGCTACGTAAATATTGAGCTGTGATGTGACGTCATCAGCTGTGACGTCATCAGCTGTGAGTGACGTCACTGGGCGGTGGGCGCCTCCCTGCCCCGCCCCCCCCCCTTGCCTTGTGTGTGTGTGTTTGTGTGTGCGTATTTATTTATTTATATCCATTATGCATACAGCAATGCGTTTTCATGCATAAATATTCAGAAATGACTATTTCTACATAAACTATAGAATTGCTTACCTGGCCTTTGTCTTGTTGAGGTAGTCGATTTGTTCAGAGAGATCAGAAATAGCATCGTTGTGCTTCCTGCGGAGGAGAGAAAGTGCAGACTCGTGCTGGATGTTAGTCTCCTCTAGGTCGCGGCGGAGCTTGGTCAGCTCAGACTCGCGCTTCTTATTCAGCTCGATCTGGGCGGCTGTGGCTCCTCCGGCTTCTTCCAGGCGGTCGCCGAGCTCTGTCAGATCTCTAGCCAAATTGGTTTTGCTCTTTTCGGCCTTGGCACGAGACTGTCGCTCAAATTCAACTTCCTGTTCGAGCTCATCGATTCTAGCTTGTTGTTCCTTGATTTGTCTCTGTACCTTATTGATCTGCATTTGCTCTTCCTCAATCTTCGTGACAAGGGCGGCGTATTCCTTATCCTTGCGATGGATGGTGTTTTCAATATCCTTCTGATTACGCTCCAGATCAGCGATGGCTTCTTGAGTCAACTTGAGGTCACCCTCAACCTTTCTCTTGGCTTTCTCGACGTCACTGCGAAGTTTCTTTTCTCGCTCCAGAGAATCTTCGAGTTCGTCAAGGTTGTGTTCCAGTTTAGACTTGATGTTACCAAAGTGATTGCTTTTGTCCTCGAGGCTCTGAAGGTCTTCCGATGTTTTCTGATTGCATTCCTGCAAATGTTTCTTCTCCTTATTGATTTTATTGATGAGTTCTTCCTGATGGGAAACTTCTTCGTTAAGGTTGTGAATTTGTTGGTCCTTTGTGGACTTGTCTTGCTCTCCCTTCTGGATTTTCATTTCAACGTCTCCCAAATCCCTCTTGAGCTGTGACACTTCCTGTTCAGACTTCTTCTTAGCTTGTGTCAGTTGGTTACGGGATTCCTCCTCATTCCCCAGGCGCTCCGTGATTTCCTAGGTGTTCATCAAATATATTTAGATATCATGTGGATCTTATTTGTAAAATATATCTGTAAATCTATATATTTATAATTGTATCCATCTCTCTCTCTCTCTCTCTCTCTCTCTCTCTCTCTCTCTCTCTCTCTCTCTCTCTCTCTCTCTCTCTCTGTAGTTATGTTTAACTAACTTACCGTAAGCTGATTCTCGAGGTCAGTCTTCTGAGCCTGGATCTTGTTCTGCTTCTCAACAAAATCTGACATACCACCCTTGGCAGAGTCCAGTGCCAACAAGAGGTTATTCCTCTCCTCCGTCAGTAAGGTGTTGGTGGACTGAAGCTGCTCACGAATCTTGACAGCCTTTGCATGCTCCGTCTCAGCCTTCTCGGCCTTTTCTTCTAAGGCAATGAGTTCATCCTCAACGCGTGTCACAGTGAGACGAGGCTTCAAGGTGATCCACAGGGAGTACCAGAGCCAGCTGCGCATCTTCATGTATTTCCTGATGTTGCGCTGTACAATCATCAGAGAAATGCGCTGCTTCTGGAGTTTATCGTAAAGTTTGCGAGCGACGTACCCACGGATCCAAGCCTGCAGCCATGTGATCAGCTTGCCGATGCGATCATCACGCAGGTCCTCCATTTGACCAAGAACACCAGCTCGGAAGAACACCTGCATCACGTGTAAAGGAATTGTGAAATTGTTGATGACGCTTGGCATCTTGTTATCTTCAAACATTTGTTATGAAAGATTTGTTCTATCTCTCTATCTACATGTCTGCATTTATATACTTGTATATATATTTTTTTATGATAGATTTTAAAGAACATGAATATCACCTACCTTGGTGTGACCCAGTCGGTAAGACTCCGGATTGAGTTCTACCTTATCGAAGCAAGCCTTGGCAGATTTCTTGTCCTCCCTGATCTCGCTCATGATTTTAGAAGCCAGGATTTTGTACCTATACAACCAATATATGATTACAATGTTGCAATATTAATGTTCTTTTATAATGGCTTTCATCGTGTGAAATACATATATATATATATATATACCAAAGATGTTATTAAGTAAATAGTACTCTCTCTTTTACATAGTTAATGAGTATATTTTATTGCGGCTCATATCCGGAGTAATATTCACCAACACTTGCCATCTTTCTTGTTTTATCCTTCTTTGTAAATTGAATGAATTCTTAGAACCTTTGAATAGCCCATAAAATGTGTTATTGCCCTGAAAACTCTGCTAGGCACGATGTTGAACGTACTGTATCGCAGTTAAGTTCAAACTATACTATATGAAAACTTATCAGTGTTACAATGGGTTTTTGTTACTGTAAGATTACTTGCCGATGCTTGAAATCGGGGTAATGCATCCTGTTGGGGAAGCCCTTGCGACAAATACGGATGCCTTCAAGCACACCGTTACAAGTCAGCTGATGCATAACCAGAGCTGCATCCATCACACCTGGAATGAAAGTTGATATTTACGTTATATATATGTGTGTGCGTGTGTGTGTGTGTGTGTGTGTGTGTGTGTGTGTGTGTGTGTGTGTAATTCACTGTCGCGGTCGCTTGCTGGTCACCTAGCCAGCCTTTACCCTACAGAGCGAGTTCAGAGCTCATAGACCGATCTTCGGGTAGGGGTGAAACGACATCACACACTACACACCGGGACAGCGATGCCACAGCCCCTCCAGTTACATCCCGTAACTACTTGCTGCTGCTAGGTGAACAGGGGTTAGATACACATTAAGAGGCTTGCCCATTTGCCTCACCGCGCCCGGGACTCGAACCCGCGCCCTCTCGGTTGTGAGCCGAGCGTGCTAACCACTATGCGGTGTGGTGTGTGTGTGTGTGTGTGTGTGTGTGTGAGAGAGAGAGAGAGAGAGAGAGAGAGAGAGAGAGAGAGAGAGAGAGAGAGAGGGATCCTACAAGATTTCATTACTTATATTATCACATAGTGTTATGCATTTTATATCCAGAGGAAAGGAAGTTCTCAACACTGGCCTCACCTGGAGACTTGGTTTCGTTGGGCACAATACAACGAATGAAGTGAGGGTGAGTGGCGTTCAGGGTCCTCATCAAGTTGTTGAGCTGATCCTGTACAAAAGAAATATTTTTCGATAGAATATAAATGTATTCGATATATGTACTTGTTTACAAACGATGTTGTACTATCAAATTTTCTTTTCATAATTTTAGTAAAAATTATAATTGCAGTAACAAAACATTTTTGAAACTTACTCTGTAGGAAGACGACACTGTCTTAAATCCTCCAGACTTCTTGCCTGAAAAGAAATAGAAGTAAAGCATTTTATTTACAGGATTCTGTTGTTCAATTTCAGTTCTAGTGAGATTTTGCGATCATATAATCTTATCTTTTGGGAAATATAATATTTAACGACTATGTTTGAAATTAATGTTCGCCTGCGTGATAAAATTCATTGTTCTGCTGACGTTTAGACTCCTTCCTCTCTCTGAAAAGAAAAGAAACATATATTAGAATAAGAAAAGAAAACAAGTCATATGTATATAATGTTAGTTTATGGAACTGTCGGTATTTCTTTTTCCTAAAGTATATCAGCATGATATTTGCATTACATTTTTATTTGTTATGTTTATCCGTCCTGATTAATGCCTTTAACAGTTACAAAATAAGAATAGAAGAGATCTTTCAAGTTCAGTTCAGTTCACTTGTAAAGTCTTCAGAGTTTTTATAAACATTTAATTTTGATTGCCTTTAAAAGCAAAATTAGGGTTTAAATTCCGACGTTTTTACAACCTATCTAATATTTCCTTTTTCCTTCCAAATTTTTTTCCATTGAAACTCTCTCATATCAAAGAGAGAGCTTTGAGGATACTGAAAGTGGTATTTGGTGTTGACTACTCACCACCTTTCTTATCGTCGCCGCCGCCAGACTGTCCCGGGTGGTCGGCGAAGATCAGTACAGCGAGCTCGTTGCCGGACCTCTTCAGGAGATCCACCAGAGTGTCGTTGAGGGGATCCTTGTTTTTCTCGAGCCAGCCACTCAAGTTGTAACTCACGGTGCCAGCGTAATGGACAATAGCGAAATGGGCTTCAGGTTGGCCTGGCTTGGGGGGCTTGGGCTTGATGAACACCGGGGTCTTGCCGAGATGGTTCGCGTTCAGCTTCTCAGCGAAAGACTTGTCTGTTGCCTTGGGGAACATAGACTCTTCCTCCAGGATGGACAGAAGACCCATTTTCTGTTTTTGAAAAGTCATAGTAAATATCAACACTAAAAGGAATGATATCTATATATCTATCTATCTATCTATCTATCTATCTATCTATCTATCTATATATATATATATATATATATATATATATATATATATATATATATATATATATATATATATATATATATATATATATATATATATATATATATACTTATATATTTTATTCTTTCTTTCTTTTTCTTTGAGAGAGAAACCGATCAAGGCCAAAATAAATTAATGTGATTAAAAAAGGCGGACTAAGAGAGAGAGAGAGAGAGAGAGAGAGAGAGAGAGAGAGAGAGAGAGAGAGATTGACTATACTGAAAGTGGATGATGAAGCTAAGAAAAAAATGTCGCTAAAATTAGTGTTTTAGCAATATCTTTTCTTAGTTTCACCATCCAAAGTTTTAGCAAAGTCAAGAGATGAAGATAGGACATTTATCTGTCTGACTAGTCACTATCTCAAACCATAGCAACGTTTGTAATCCCTAAGGTTACTATAACTCTCTCTCTCTCTCTCTCTCTCTCTCTCTCTCTCTCTCTCTCTCTCTCTCTCTCTCTCTCTCTCTCTCTCTCTCTCTCTCTCTATCTCTCTCTCTCTCTCGTGGACGTGGTAATTTTGCACCTCACGGGTAACAAAGAAGACACTGAACACACCTTCTCAAAGAGTTCAATGCAGGCCTGCAAGTCCATGCCAAAGTCTACGAAAGTCCAATCGATGCCCTCCTTCTTGTACTCTTCCTGCTCCAGCACGAACATGTGGTGATTGAAGAACTGCTGCAACTTCTCGTTACAGAAGTTAATGCAGATCTGCTCGAAGCCATTGAACTGTGTGATGGAAAATTTACATTATTATCAAGGAAACGGTTTTGAAAGAACATTTATTTTCTTATAGGAATGGAAAACATCGAACAAAATCAGTGTGAAATGAATGACTTACATCGAAGATCTCAAAACCGGCAATATCCAGCACACCGATGAAGGAATGACGCCTGAGACCGGTTTCAAGAGTTTCATTACACTTGCTAACGATAAACTTGAACACACGGTCAAACAGAGCCTTGGCCATGGCACCGATGGAGTAGTAGCACTGGTCAACGTTCATACCCTTGGACACAAATTCGGTACCGACTTTGATCTTGGGCTTGGTGATGGCCATGTACAGGTCATTCACGTCCGTGCCCATAAGATCCGCAATTCTTTCTCCAGCCTGAAAGGGAATACCGTAAATTGGGAAATTGAAGTGTGCAAACATGTATCGAAAGCTTATAATTCCTTTATATTTTATCATTATTAGTAATATTTTTTTTTACCAACAGAGCTCCAAACGTTCTATAACTTACGTCAGTACCGTCGGGTTCTGCCTGTTCCTCGCGACCCCGCTGCTTAAACTTGAGCTCGCCCAAATGCATGACGGATGCTGTAATCTTGTACACGTTCTCGACCTCTACTTTTTGGAAGCCCAGAATATCAAATGCGTCCTGTATTAAAGATATTACAAGTAATCATATCAAATACTTGTATAAGTCGTAAATCTGAAAAATTCTTACATGAATACATAGCTTTGATGAAGACTGAAAATATTGCGGATATTAAATCATCCCGACTTACAAATGACAACAGGAATACCAAATGTGTCAGTATCAGAGAGAGAGAGAGAGAGAGAGAGAGAGAGAGAGAGAGAGAGAGAGAGAGAGAGAGAGAGAGAGAGAGAGAGAGAGAGAGAGAGAGATCTGATTATGCATCTGCATCTGGTCTATCATATTACAATATATGTAATGTAAAATCTGAAAACTTACGTGGCAGAACTGCATGTCCTCCTTGTCATCGATAGAAGGCACGGTGACCTTACCCTGAGACACATAATGGTAGTCGTAGATGTCGTTGCTGAGCTTACACATTGCTGGGGACAATGATTAATTATTAAGATAAAGTCACCGCAATATTTTCAGTGTTTTAGTATTCAATCATCTAACCAATCAAATTAATTCTAATCTTAACTGTATTCCTCACTGAGAAAGTGAGATGATGTGCATTATTTATTACTTACACCAGGTCAGAAATCATCCTGAAGCCGTAGGTGCTAATCCAGTGAGGTTTACAAGAGTAATAGAAATCCGATTAGTAATGTATTATTTGCACATAGAGGCCAGTGATATACGTTGTTGTCTCTCGGTTATGTAAAAGACCAAAAGGTAATTTGATTATAAGAACTTATAAACACCTTGATAGCCCCATACATAGAAATGAGAGGTCACCTATGTACGCTGTTGATCTTTGCTCAGGTCAAATCATAAAAGGGTGATCTATCCAAAACGGTCCATAGCACCACAAAACCTTTTTTGGTATTACTTACGTTTAATATCTGGGACTTGGTCAGACATCATCTCGTAGAAGATATGGTAGGATCGCTCCAGGGACTGCTGGGAGATGACACGAGCCTTCTCCAGCAGGTAGACCTCAATGTCAGCACCAGACAGCTTGCCAGTCGGTTGGAAGTGGATACGGATGAACTTACCCTGTGAAAAAGGTAGATGTATTGTGTTGTCCATAGTATATATATATATATATATATATATATATATATATATATATATATATATATATATATATATATATATATATATATATATATATATATATATAGATATAAAAAACAGAAGATTGTAAAATCGATAGAACTCACGAAGCGGGATGAGTTGTCGTTACGGACGGTCTTGGCGTTACCGAAGGCCTCCAGCACAGGGTTGGTCTGGATAATTTGATCTTCCAGGTTCTGTAATAAGAGGGCTGATGGTGCATTATGGCTTTTTTTTTTCCTGAAACTATTGCATAGCAATCTGTATTTACTTGGAAAATATTGTAACATAAAAGCCGTGATATCTTTACCTTCTTTTCTTCACCCTCTTTCTTAGGGGTGGCGCCGACGTTGGCAAAGTAGGAGAGTACCTTCTTGGTGTTCTCAGTCTTGCCGGCTCCGGACTCGCCGCTGTAAGTATAATGTGCTAATTTCATCATGAAGTATGAATATACAAATAGAGCAGAGGAAATTTTGATACTAATATAACTGATCCTGGTATGGATACATATTTTTTTAACAGAATTTTAGTAATAGATTCATTGATATTTGAATTACCGAAAGAAAAAACTTCACACTTACGTGATCAACATGGACTGATTATCGCCAACTGTTGGGGAAAGAAGCGGTTGTTAATATAGAATATTTTGTAAAATTTGATGTATCATGCAATTTTTACGTTTTATTTTCACAGTAAATTGTGTTTGATCACATCTTTATACCTTGCAACATGTTGCTGTAGGCGCCGTCAGAGATGGCGAACAGGTGAGGAGGCACCTCATTACGCCTCTTGCCCAAATAAATCTTGACAACACGGTTGGTGTAGATGGGGTAACGCTTGTAGGGGTTCACCACAATACAGAAGAGACCGGAGTAGGTGTAGATGAGCTTGTTGACGTAGCGGATCTTCAAGTTGTAGAGGACAGAAGCATCGTTCAGGTAGGTCAGGTTGGACATGTCCTCGCATTTCTCGTACTTGGGTGGGTTGACTTGCTGAACTTGGTCTTTCTTGTACTCCTTGGTCTCGCCGCCAGCCATCACAGTGACCTTCTCTCCCTTAGTGCCTTGGATCAAACCCTCAAGGAATCCCTCCTTGGCATCAGGCACCCAGCAAGACTTCTTCGAATCGTAGGGCTTGGTCTGATCCTTTATCTTCATCTCAGCCGAAATATAGAGATATTCACTGGGGTCGGGATCGGGCCCGGTGCTCTTTTTGATGTGGCCAGGCATGGCGGTGGTGGTGTTGGTAGTGGTGGGTGCCTAAAGCTGTCTTAGTGACCTGGAGTCCTCACTGCCTTCGTCAACCTGTGGGAGTGATAACGATTAGCTTCTCTGTCTGGTTGTGTGTGCGTGTGTGTGTGTGTGTGTGTGTGTGTGTGTGTGTGTGTGTGTGTGTATTCTTTTAGGATGTAATTCTTTCCCTTTCCCTTATTTACCGTAAGACAGTTTAAGGATCGATTGGGAACTTTCTTGTACACGCTGTTTCTCATGTTGATCGGGATTTTGATACTTAGCGCAGTAATTAACAGTGGTTTTGATATTTTACGAAGAAATGAGCTAAAACAATCTGCAATTGAAACATCATAAGTGTGAACGTTTTTTAACTTTATTATTTCACGAGGTATATTTTCAGAGATGATTACTTCGTCTCCAGGTGTTTTTTTCTTTTCCATTGATGATGCAAAATTTGTGTTTATCTATCACTAGAATAAAAGAAAGGCGTCTTTGAACATTCCAGTACCTGCCAGCGGATCCTATTGAGAGCATTTGAGATAAGATACCAAAACACTAAAGAATAACATCTTAACCGGTTGTTTAGTGCATCTGTGAAGAAAATGCAGGACGAATGTTTGTTGGCATATCCAAATTTTGACTTCATCACTCCTATCCTTCAATAGACAGCATACAGCATACATTCTCTCTCTCTCTCTCTCTCTCTCTCTCTCTCTCTCTCTCTCTCTCTCTCTCTCACACACACACACACACACACACACACACACACACACACACACACACACACACACACACACACACACACACACACACACACCTCATTAATGGCTTCGGCGCTAAGTAAACTCTTTCCTTCCTCAGAACACTTACGACACGCTTCACTGCACCACTACGAGCACACCACCGATCGCAGCACCCACCGGAGCGCGTCTGAGGGCGGCCTGCGCAGCACTCCTCCGTGATCGCCTCCCCGGGCGTGCTGTAAGGTGAGACCGGCTGGTAAGAATAGCTTCTGGCATTACGCACACACACGCATACATACACTGACCCAAGGGCATTTTCCCTTCTTGGCAAAGAGTAAGACGCCTCCGGAGTCCTAGCAGCCAGTCTTGCCGAAAGGAATGAGTTATTTTAGAGCCTCAGTACCTCGAGGCATTCGCCCAACCCTTCCGTGGTTGTTGCCAAAGGGTGCCTTAAAGGGCATTCTTCTCGCGACCTCTGATTCCTTCTGCAAGCTGGTCGATAACTTCCTTTGTGTATTGGTCATGCATTACTGACCCTAAAGCATTCAAGAGGCAACATAGATGTATCTTCAGCATCTTTTTTCCTGTCGTTTAAATTACTCTGCTGTCCTCAATCCCAATCCTTCTCTTACCATCTGTCTGCCTTTGGCTCGCTTTTCAGACCCTCCTCCTCCTCCTCCGCCTCCTCCTCCTCCTCCTCCTCCTCCTCCTCCTCCTCCTCCTCCTCCTCCTCCTCCTCCTCCTCCTCCTCCTCCTTCTCCTCCTGCCATTACCATAATTCATCACACTCCCCCTCTCCCTCTCCTCTTCTTTTGGCTTCCATCATCCTTCCTGGCTCGGGTGGTGACTTCCCGCAGAGTTTGGTTGTCATTCCCCGCAGATTACCGTGCCACGCTCCAGGAGACTCCAACACTATCTGTGTGCCTAAATGATGCTTGTAGACAACGTCCATTAATATGAGACGCCATTGCCTTGGTTAAGTTAAGGAGATTTTTATCTATGATAGGCCTACTGCTGGATTACTACTGTGGGCAGCATTCATCGTAATATATATTTTAAATGTTCTGTAAATGGTGCCTATTTGTTTTATTTTAACTGTTTTATTCAGCAGACAAAATAAGACACAGTAAATCTTCAGTTAGAGTTCAACAAATTTGTAAATATATTCAAGGGTACCATTGCCTCCGTGATCTGGTAATACTGGCTCCTGAGATGCTCCGTCTAGCGACAGTAGGCAACCCTAAGCAACCGGTAGTTGGCTTACCGCCTCCCCTCTTCGTTATACTTCGAGCTTTTAAGGTCTTCGGAGGGTTGCACACTCACAATTTTTATTTGACCTCCTATTATTAACACAACAGTAATGCTGTTTATACTTAAACACTTAGGCTTCAGGCAGCAACTTTTGTTGGGTTTTTTTAAGGTAAATCATTTACATTCATTATGCTTTAAAGGTGTAACAGATGGTTCCTCGGAGGTCACTTAATACTGACCTCAGTAAATGGATTTCTTGATGTGTGTGTGTGTGTGTGTGTGTGTGTGTGTTTCCTTCGTGTATTTTTTTAGTGAGGTTATATGGTGCGTCTCTCATTCCGTCGCCCTTTCCCCTACACCACGTCCCCTCCACTCACTGAGCCCCTCATTACATTTAAACTAAATGTGCTGGTGAAATTAAAAATAATTTTTACGATAATAGTTCCATCATAGCAGGTGTCTCGGGCCCTCAGATGACGGTCTTGCGCTTCATCTTTCCTCTCTCCTTAGTGAGATGTACGCACAGGTGTGGGACAGGAATTCGATCGTTGCAGGTGTGTGTGTGTGTGTGTGTGTGTGTGTGTGTGTGTGTGTGTGTGTGTGTGACTTTGATGTAGTAGTACAAAAAACTGTTGGGAGAAGACCATTAACCACATGAATTGGCTTTTTTTTTTATCTGATCGTAAGGTGTCGCATCTTCCCTTCATCTTTTATTCATTGCTTCATTGATTCCTTTCCAGAGAGCAATTATTATGTAAGTCAGAGTAAGATTGCTAGTTTTGTTCGAGCTCATGAATTGCACTTGACACACCCACCACGCCTCTGCTCGGCTCATCTCGGTGGACAGGGGTGTGTGTGTGTGCCTCTGCGGCGTCCGTTATTCAAGGAGTTATGCGGCACAAAATTTCACCGCCGCGCTATTGTTATCTATGCGCTACCTGGCACGAAGAGGCCCATAAAGTGCCAACACGGGAGCTCTACTTGTCTTTGCCTCAGTAACGTTACTGGTCAGGAATCCGCTAAAAAGAAAAAAAAAAAGAAAAAAAATAGTGACGTGGAAGTAAACGTACAGGTAATTTATCTGCCAAGTTCTGTCGAGGGGAGGAGCACCGCACGATCTGTCGTGTGTGTGTGTGTGTGTGCGTGTGCGTGTGTGTGTGTGTGTGTGTGCGTGTGCGTGTGTGTGTGTGTGTGGGTTGTGTGTGTGTGTGTGTGTGTGGGTGGTGTGTGGATATATATCTATATATATATCTATATATATATATATATATATATATATATATATATATATATATATATATATATATATATATATATATATATATTGCAGGAACATAGGAGAATATCTTTCAACATTCTTTTTTTTATTCTAATGGTGTTTTCTTTTCTTTTCTCTTTTTGAGATATGTTTGATGTACTTTTTTATGTAAGAAGGTAAAACTGGCCATGGGTCAACAAAAATTATTGAAGAAAAAGGCCCATTGAGATGGCAGTACCCGAACAGGGTGGAGAGGGTTAGTCAAAAAAGTGGAGTAAACGTCAGTTAGAGAAGAGGAGTTGATAAGACGAAAAGCTTTAGATTCCATCCCATTTAGCAGAGCTATATAAGTAGAACCCTCTATACATGTGAAGAATATTCCATGCATTGACTGATGAAGTTCCTGTTCTTAATTTATTGCTGAGTGGTGAAAAACAAAATGGTATAACATTGGTTGAGATGTAAGGTTTCTAGTCAAGATTATAAGTAAAGAGAAGATCGAAGATTTTCAGGGTAGAAGAGGGGAACTGTTGAGTGTCATTGAAGAAGGGATAGTTGTTTTGAAAGATATTGTTATTGTTATTTATTTTGTTGATTTTGTACTCTCTTTTTATATAACTTCATATTGATTTCTTTTTATAGCTTTCGGTTAGAAGTAAAGTATTCAGACACATTTATTGGAACCATAAAGGTGTGTTCTTGGTATCATCCAACATACGAGTATGTCTGTCTTCAAGGCTTTTTGCCGCTGGTTTTTCTCCTCAGCATTTTGTCAATTGATGGTAGGGTGTGTCCTTCTCTTTCTCGTCAGTTCTGCCTTTATTTCCTTTTCCAATAGAGAACCACGAGATTAAATATACGTGTACAGTTACCGCCTTTAGTTTCCCATTTGTTTTTGCTTTTTTTTACTTTTCAGGTTATCACGTTAAATAAGTCATAACTCACAAACCTATGTCCAATTCTTTATTTATGTTATTTTATAGAACAATAGTCGAGAACATTTTTTATTGCGTGCGGTTTGTATGCAGGGTGACATGGTGACATGAAGGCTATTGCAAGGAGGTATGAAAGGCTTTGAAACTTTATCTACTAAACAAAACAGACTAAATGCGTATCTTATGTTGTTCCTTCATGTAATCATAAATTACAAGAATAAATGTTTGAGTCTTGGTGTGCTTATCGATAGTTTTCTATAACCTTTCATATCCTCCGTTCATATATGTGTGTGTCATTGGAAATTATGCTTGGATTACCACCTCCTCGAGTTCCTGCTGGGCCTTGCGGTACTTGGCCAGGTTGAGGGCGGCGATCTCCTCAGCCTCCTCGATCTGCCTCTTGTAGGTCTTGATCTTTTGCTGGAGTTTGTCGACAAGGTCTTGCATCCTCTCGTGGTTCTTCTTGTCCTCCTCGGCCTGGAAAGTGAGCTCCTTGATGCGCCTCTCGCACTTCCTCAGGTTCTTCTGGGCGTCGGAGTGGCGGCGGGCTTCATCGTCCAGTTGGCCGTCCAGCTCTCGGATACGGGTCTCCAGCTTGCCGAGAGCTTTCTTGCCTGTCTTAGAGACGTAATTTTCACTATCTTCAAGCTTGAGTTGCAATTCCTTCACGCTGGTTTCCAGACCTTTACGTAGCTTCTCTTGCGTCTGTCCGTGTTCCTGCTCGGCGCGAAGTTCGTCGGCCAGACGGGCGGCGTCCACCATGGCCTTCTTGGCCTTCTCTTCGGAGTTCTTGGCCTCGTTCAGCATCTCATCGTAATCAGCCTGAGCAAAAGGAAGAGGTTACACATGAGAAAAAGAAAAAAGGCATTGCTTTATTCGTCACACGAAAGACATAAAGAAAAGAGAAAAGCAATATGCAGGCATCACCTACTAAAGCATGGTGCAGCTTCTCGGTGAAAGAAAAAAGTACTTACATGAAGGGTTTGCCACTCGCTGTCAAGCTTCCTCTTGGAAATGGTCAGAGCGTTGAACTGATTATTCGTGTTGCCGAAAAGTTCGCGGCAATCTGCCAATTCAGACTCAGCATGGCGGCGGGCACGATCGGACTGTTCAAGTAGAGTCCTGGCTTCCTCCAGCTCGCTCTGAAGACCATTAGCGCGACGCTCAGAAATACTGAATTGTTCGCGTAATTCTGAGGCCAAGTGTTGCTCATCCTCAAACTTAACTTGGAAATCCTTGAACTCGCCCTGGCATTTCTTATATCCCCGCTGTAGTTCAGTATAAGCTTTGTTGGAGTGATCAAGAGAGATCTCCAACTCGTTGATGTCAGATTCCAGTTTCTTCTTCAGGCGAAGAGCTTCGGCTTTAGACTTGGCCTCAGCCTCGAGAGATCCCTGCATAGCTTCTAGGGCACGGATGTGGCACTTCCTGGAAAAGAATGAACACATTTTCGTAAGATAATCAATATTGTCTTGAAACCTTATGTAATGTTAATTGTGTCCACCAATAAGTATGAATAAAATGATAACTTACCTTGTGTTGTCAAACTCCTCTTCCTTTTCCTGGATACGACGATCGATTTCTTGCTTCACCTGGCTGAGCTCAAGTTGGCCGCGGAGAACCTTGTTCTCTTCCTGCTCCAATGCGGTCTCAGCCTCCTCGAGGGCGGCTTGTAGCTCTTCCTTCTCGATTTCAAGGCGCTTAGCATTCTTCTGGAGATCGTGGTACGAACGGCCACCCTCTCCGATCTGGTCCATCAGATCCTTGATCTCATCAGTGAGAGCCTTGTTTTCACGGCGGACTGAATCAAGGTGATCAAGGTTTTCTTCGTAAGCAGCCTTCATGCGGAAGTGTTCCGTGGAGTAGTTGCGGCATTCCTTCTGAGAAGCATCCAGTTCGCCCGACAGATCATCGACCTTCATCTTCCATTCGGAGATAACCCTGTCAAAGTTCTTCTGTTTCTTTTCAGCAGCGGCCGCTTGGCTTTCAGCACGCTCAACAATAACCTGGATTTCCTCAAGGTCCATAGTGAGCTTATCCTTAGTCTTCAGAAGGTTTAGATTCTTCATGTTGAGTTGTTCAATCTGAGACTCGGATTCCTCGAGACGAGCAGCGAGCTTCATACGAGCATTCTCGAGCTCCTCAGCGCGAGCCACACCTTCAGTTTCGTATTTGGAGCGCCACATATGAGCTTCATTTTGAGCCTTGGAATATAGGCGTTGAAGGTCAGCCTTGGCTTCACTCTCCTCATCCAGTTGCTCCCTGAGTCCGTCGATGTCATGCTCAAGATTACGGTATTTGCCCAGCAGGGTGGCGCGCTCCTGTAGGACAGCAAGCACGAATTTAGATAAGTGCTAGAGAAAGTGTGTGTGTGTGTGTGTGTGTGAGAGAGAGAGAGAGAGAGAGAGAGAGAGAGAGAGAGAGAGAGAGAGAGAGAGAGAGAGAGAGAGAGAGAGAGAGAGAGAGAGAGTATTTAATTATTATATATTAAAATGTAACAAAAACCGCGATGTATGGATGTACTCACCTTGCCTTCATCCTCTGCGATCTTTTTGCACTCTTCCAGTTGGCTAGAAAGATTGAATTTGACCTTGGCCAGCATGTTAATCTGGTTGTCGGCCTCTTCAAGTTGCCTCAAGAGGTCTGCATTCTCCACAGCAAGTTTCTTCTTCGCAGCATCGTAGTCATTGAGGGTTCTCGTCGACTCATCCAATTTGGCGTTAGCCTCAGTCATGTTGAGATGCAGTTGCTTGATGTGCTTCTCTCCCAAAGCCTGTCGGAAGTAGAGGTGGCGCTCGAAATCATTTAAAGTCTATAATATTCTATATCATTAGGAAATAGTCTATTTGTAGCATATTAGATCTATTCGAATGTAAATCACTTTTCAAATTAAATTGATTTAAAATGCCGAAAACAAGTAAGCTTACCTTGTCACGAGACAAACCATCAAGGGCGGACTTAGCATCTTCAGCCTCACGTTTTAATGTGTCTTTTTCCTTCTCGATTCTGTAAGTGGAGTGTCAAATTAAAGAATGTAACACTCGTGCGTTTGTGTGATTATTTAAAATATGGAACTTTCTCTTCCTTGCATGTACGTTTTAAATTCTTTTTTTTTTTTAAAGAGAACAGCATTTTTTACCTACCTCAACTTCATCTTATTCAGATGGTCAACCTGCTCAGACATTTCGGCCACTGCATCGTTGTGCTTCTTGCGGATAAGGTTAAGAGATGATTCGTGCTGAATGTTTGTTTCCTCAAGATCACGACGAAGCTTGGCAAGTTCTGCGTCGCGTTTCTTATTCAGCTCCACCTGAGCAAGCGTAGCTCCACCGGCCTCTTCCAGGCGGTCGTTCAATTCGTTCAGCTCACGTGTCAGCTTGGTTTTTCCCTTCTCTGCCTTGGAGCGAGCCTGACGCTCATGCTCTACTTCAGTTTCAAGCTCTTCGATGCGAGATTGCTGCTCCCTGAGAGTCCTCTGGATTTTGGAGTACATGCCCTGCTCCTCCTCGAGCTTGGTTGCCTGGGAACCATATTCCTTATCCTTTCGTTGGATGGTGCCTTCCATATCTTTGTAGTGACGTTCCAAGTCAGAGACAGTTTCTTGGGCTAGTTTAAGGTCACCTTCCACCTTCCTCTTACTCTTCTCCACATCGCTTCGCAGCTTCTTCTCCCGCTCCAATGAGTCTTCAAGTTCATCAAGTGTTTGTTCGAGCTTGCCCTTGATATTGTTCAGATGACCACACTTGTCTTCTATTCCTTGGTAATCCTCTGATAGCCTCTGACCACTCTCTTGTAACTGCTTCTTCTCTTTGTTGAGCCTGGCAATGATTTCTTCTTGGTGAGCGATTTCTTCTGTCAAGTTATGGATTTGATGATCTTTAGCAGCCTTCTCCTGGTCAAGCTTCTGAAGAGTCAGTTCCATGTCTTCGATGTCTCTCTTTAGAGCAGTAGAATCCATATCAATGTTTTTCTTCTGACTGAAGACATCCTTTCGGGCTTCCTCTTCCTTGGCCAAACGATCCAACATGTCCTGCAAACGCAAAGAAAGTATTGTCAATGGGCAATCTTTGCTGCACTATCTCAAGACTAAAACTTACAGGAACGAACCACTGTACTTACGGTTACTTGAACCTCCAGCTCGTGCTTCTGGGCCTGAAGCTTGGCCTGTTGTTCCAGGAACTCAGCCATGTTGCCTTTGCTGGATTCCAGTTCAACCATGAGGGTGTTCTTCTCTTCCAGAAGAGCAGCGTTAGAAACTTCCAGATCTTCTTTGAGTTTAAGTTCGTTTTCTAGATCTTCACAAGCTTTTTCTGATCTTTCTCTCAGCTTACGAATCTCGTCCTCAAGGCGAGGCTGATTGAGGAGAGGCTTAACTTTCTGCCACAAATTAAACCATGGCCAGGACTTCAGTGTCATGAACTTCCTGACGTTGCGCTGTACCACTACCAGGGCGACGCGCTGCTCCTGAAGTCTCTTATATTCTATGCGGCTGATGTAGCCTCGAATCCAAGCCTGAAGCCAAGCTACAATTTTCCCGAGGCGCTCGTCACGCAACTCCTCCATGCTACCCAAGACACCAGCGCGGAAGAACACCTGCAAGATGCAAGAATAATAGTGCTACAAACTATTTTTATGACACAAGAAGCTGGGAAATGGAGCTCAGACAAGTTTTCAGGAACAAAACACAAAGTTTCATTAAGAAATTATGCAAGTTACCTTGGTCTTTCCCAAACGATAACTTTCAGGATCCAAACCAGATTTATCAAAGCAAATCTTAGCGGCTTTCTTATCATCAGGTTCGTTGGTCATCTCTTGCGATGCGAGGATCTTGTAACTGTGGACAGCAGGAATTTATTTGCAAACCTTCTGAGGTAATATGGATTTAATACTGTTCACACTTATATAAAGAACATTATATTCCTGGTCATGTCAGAACGCTTCACCATTAACAATCCGGTGAAAGATTATGGTTGATAATTACGTACCGATGCTTGAAGTCCGGATAAGGCATCCTGTTGGGGAAACCTTTACGGCAAATACGGATACCCTCAAGTACACCGTTGCAAGTCAGCTGATGCATAACCAAAGCAGCATCAATGACGCCTGAAACATAATGCAGGAGTTGCAAGATATGATGTAATACTGTCTCTCAATCTTTATCAAAGTTTTCTATATTGAGTAATATTTTATCGGAAGTAAAGAAAGGTACGTTAAAAACCTACATAATTGAATTACAGATATAAAAACGTTTGTCATGAACTTTATCTATTTATATGATAGCGTACAGTTTGCATATGCATGAAAAGAAACTCACCTGGAGACTTGGTTTCGTTGGGCACAATACAACGGATGAAGTGAGGGTGAGTGGCGTTCAGAGTCCTCATGAGGTTGTTGAGCTGCTCCTGTGAGTGAAGGGTGAATGGATGACAGCTACCACAACGTGCAAATGTTTTCATATAAGCAGCAACGTCTTTTGACTTCTCATATATCAGTTAATTGACGAGAGAGAGAGAGAGAGAGAGAGAGAGAGAGAGAGAGAGAGAGAGAGAGAGAGAGAGAGAGAGAGACTTACTCTGTAGGCAGATGACACAGTTTTGAAGCCACCAGATTTTTTACCTGGAAATACGCAAACAGTTAAATTGGTGTTGCTAACTTGCAATTGTTTTTTACATTTACAAAAGAATATTGACATGTTAATGATAAAAGTTAATGATCTTACCCTTGCCACCGCTCTGCTCCGCTGTACCAGACTGTCCGGGGTGATCGGCAAACAGAATCGGGAGGAGCTCATTACTACCCTTCTTGAGCTGGTCCACCACCGTGTCGTTGAGGGGATCCTTGTTTTTCTCGAGCCAGCCACTCAAGTTGTAGCTCACAGTGCCGGCGTAGTGAACAATAGCGAAATGGGATTCCTCTTGACCAGGCTTGGGAGGTTTTGGCTTCACGAAGACATTCGACTTGCCCAGATGGTTCGTGTTCAGTTTTTCAGCGAAGGACTTATCAGTAGCCTTGGGGAACATAGACTCTTCTTCCAGGATGGACAGCAGACCCATTTTCTAACATAAGACAGTAATGGAAACTGGCGTTATAGTAGCCTTGGGGAACATAGTTATATATAGTATATATATATATATATATATATATATATATATATATATATATATATATATATATATATATATATATATATATATATATATATATATATATATATGCAGGCAGGTAATGGTTTATTGGTATATCATGAAATATCCAGATGTTGACCACTATTACCTTCTCGAATAGATCAATGCAAGCTTGCAAGTCCATGCCGAAGTCCACGAAGACCCAATCAATTTCTTCCTTCTTGTACTCTTCCTGCTCCAGCACGAACATGTGGTGGTTGAAGAACTGCTGCAGCTTCTCGTTACAGAAGTTGATGCAGATTTGCTCGAAGCCGTTGTACTGTAACATGCGTAGTTAATATAGTTAAGTAATTGTTTGGGAAATCTTTTCTTGATTATATAATCTCAAGAGTTAAGTCATTCATGCCTTATCCAAGGGAACTCTATATTTTCTTGAATCATTATGACTGATATAATATGGTACTCTATTAGAACTGAGGCTTACGTCGAAAATTTCAAAGCCGGCAATGTCGAGCACACCGATGAAAGTAGCTCGTTTTTGTCCAGTGGCCAGAGTCTTGTTGCAAATTGTGACCAGGTATTTGAAGAGACGATCAAACAAACTCTTGGCCAAAGCACCGATGGAATAGTTGCACTGGTCGACGTTCATGCCCTTCGCCACAAACTCGTTACCGACCTTAATCTTGGGTTTGGTGATGTTCTTGTACAGATCCACGGAATCTACTCCCATTAAGGTGCCGAGCTTCTCACCAACCTTGTGGAAAAGAAGGGAGTTTTCAGATAAAAAATAAAAGTGACGGTTATGTATGACAATCAAAAGAAATTATATCTGTAAAGAAAATACCTCAGTGCCGTCGGGTTCGGCTTGCTCCTCGCGACCCCTTTGCTTGAATTTCATCTCACCCATGTGCATGACGCAGGCAGTGATCTTGTACACGTTGTGCACTTCCTCTTTGGTGAAGCCCAGAATGTCAAAGGCATCCTGAAAGTTTTTTGTAATAATGTAAAAAGCAGATGTAGGTGTCAGTATTTTTTACCGATTTCCATACCATTCATGAAAGTGAATTGAAAAAAATAAATAACATGTACCATTGTCACAAATCTTACTCTTGCATATATTTCATTAGCTTTTTTCCAACTTTACTAACCTCATAAAGTGTAAGTAAAACGGCAAGATGTAAATACATATATGGTAAAAATTAAGTAATAGCTTAGAGATTATTATGGAAAAAAACTCACGTGACAGAACTGCATGTCCTCCTTGTCATCAATGGAAGGCACGGTGACCTTGCCCTGGGACACGTAGTGGTAGTCGTGGATGTTGTTGCTGAGCAGACACATGGCTGGGGATTTGAGAATAAATTTATGCAGGGTTGTTTATTTATCTTTTAGTGTCATAAATGCTGTTTGTGTACAAATGAGTTGGCCTCATGGTGAATTTATTGTATAACAAGGAATGTTCATGTTTAATGCATTTTAGTATAGTGTTTTCGAGTGTGTTTTGATATGTTTGAATGAGATTGAAAAAAAGGCATACAACTTTTTCAAAACAAACTTTAAAAAGCTCAGCTTTATACTCACGCTTGATTTCCTTGATCTGGTCGGACATCACCTCGTAGAAGATATGGTAGGATCGCTCGAGAGGCTGCTGGGAGATGACACGAGCCTTCTCCAGCAGGTAGACCTCAATGTCACCACCAGACAGCTTGCCATTAGGTTGGAAGTGGATACGGATGAACTTACCCTAGAGGAAAGAAAGTTGGAAATTAAGTAATTTGAGAATATCACCGTAGAAGAACGAGTATTCTATGTGTTATGATAGGCCAAGCTCTCCATGGACAGTATGTATCAGCGTTCGGTAGACTTGTATGTCGACACTCACGAAGCGGGAGGAGTTGTCGTTACGGACGGTCTTGGCGTTACCGAAGGCCTCGAGTACAGGGTTGGTCTGCACAATCTGGTCCTCCAAGTTCTGGGAAATAAAATTGGGTGAGATAAATGTTCTGGAAATCTTGAGAATGGTGAACAAAGGAGGTAATGAACATTCTCAATAGCTAAAACACATCTTAGATTAACATTACATACTTCATGTGTTATAATTATTAGACAATAATTCAGTAATCTATGATTTAAAGAGATGTCTTACAGGCTTTTCCTTTTCTCCAGCCTTCTTCTTGCCAGTGGTGGCACCGACGTTGGCGAAATAGGAGAGTACCTTCTTGGTGTTCTCGGTCTTACCGGCGCCGGACTCACCGCTGAGGAAGAAGCGTTGATCACAATCAGTTCATGTAAGTACAATTTTGAAAGAACAGTACCTTACAAACATCTGTATTTATTATGTATATATTTAAGCTTACGAGGAAAAAAATATCAAAAGTACTTACGTAATCAACATGGACTGATTCTCACCAACTGAAAACGAAACGGATATCATTAATACGAATGCTTACGCAGCAGATAACGCGCGCGCGCGCACACACACACACACACACACACACACACACACACACACACACACACACACACGCGCGCACACACACACACACACACACACACACACACACACACACACACACACACACACACACACACACACACACACACGATATATATATATATATAAATTGGAAATATAATATTTTTTTACTTACGCTGTAACATAGCAGAGTAGGCGCCGTCAGAGATGGCGAACAGATGAGGAGGCACCTCATTACGCCTCTTGCCCTGGTAGATCTTGACTGTACGGTTGGTGTAGATGGGGTAACGCTTGTAGGGGTTGATCACGATACAGAAGAGGCCGGAGTAGGTGTAGATGAGTTTTGCAACATAACGTGTCTTCAGGTTGTACAGGACGGAGGGATCGTTCAGGTACGTCAGGTTGGACATGTCCTCGCACTTCTCATACTTGGGAGGGTTGACTTGATGGACTTGATCTTTTTTCCAGTCCTTGGTTTCACCAGCAGCGAATACTGATACCAGATTGTCTTTTGTTCCTTGGATTTCACCCTCAATATAGCCTTCCTTGGGATCAGGAATCCAGCAGGACTTCTTGGGGTCGTAAGGTTTGGTGGAATCCTTCATCTTCATTTCCATGGAGATGAAAAGGTATTCGGTGGGGTCAGGGTCAGGACCCGTGCTCTTCTTGACGTGGCCAGGCATGTTGGTGGTGGGGGTGGGTGCCTAAAGCTGTCGAGTCGATGCCAGAGTTCGATGGTACAATGAGATTGAAGGAGTCCTGCGACACGGCAAAGGAAACGAATTACAATCTATTTCGTAAGCATTAGGATATAATTTTATGCGTTAATTGCTGATTTTAGTGAAGGAATATTTGGGAGAACATGCGGAAAATTAAATTATTTTCAATTTCTAGTTTTTATGTTTTTCTTGTTTTATTTGGAGCAAGACCACAAACAAATAAATAGTTATGAATGGGACAGATATGAATGGGTCAAAATTGTACACAAATTCTAACGAGATTGAAACCAAGAATGCGCTTTAAGTTAAACCCACGCAAAAAAAAAACTGCACTCAAATTTAACTATAAAAAAGTATTGAAGCTTTTTAGTTTATATAGGTAGACGGTCTTCAGGTAGCGTTTCGAATCTCCAAAGGACTTACGACACGCTTCACTGCACGGCCACGGGCACACCTCCGTCACCAGCACCCTGTGGAGAGCGTCTGGGAAGCCGGCTCTCTATGACTCTCCTGGTCAATTCTCGGGAGGACGCAGCGCGGAATGCCAGGAAAGAATGGGGGAGGGGAAGAAGGGGCGTAATACTCACGGAAATAGATCTTCGGGTGCTATCTGGCAGTCCTTTTTCTTTTCTACTACTGCCAACCCCGCGAAAGACCCTGGGCAAATTTCCTCAACTCGAAGGTTCTTGAGGGCGCGCCTTTCTGGACACTGGTGGATGGATACATGCTACTTAATGAAGGTTGAAGTAATGTGTCATTAATTTCTGAACTTTTGTGTACATTTCACTGAAACAGTTTTGGGACATAATTTCCATGGTGAATTTCTGGAACCATTTGAATAGTTTTTCCCCCCCCCCCCCCCCACGTTAGCTCTCCACTCTCCCCATTTGCCTTCCTCTTACCATACCTCCCTTTTCTAAGTTATTCTTGATGAATTATTTAGATACTCTAAGATTGTTAGGTGGTTTGAAATTCTTCTCTTACAGGAAACAAAGTGTATGATTCCCTCACCCATCTCTAGCACGTGTGGTCGTTATTGTTCTTATCATTCGTCATCTGTATATTAAATATTTTTTTCCATTACGAACTGATCTTTCAGTTCAAGCAATTAGTTATTGGTTATACTTTCGTAATGAACCACTAATCCTTACATTCATTAATTGTAAAATAGATATGAGAGAGGAAATTAATTCTGTCTGCTTTTCTCTGCCCTGCTTACCCTCGGGCCAATACACTGCTTCCCGCCCTTAGACAGTAGGAAAGAAGCCAAACTTTACCCCTCCTCTTGACAGGAGCTCGTATTACCCCAGTTATGCCCAGGTAGTGAAGTGCTCAACCAACATCAACAACAATAACCCCTTCGAGTATTATAGATGTGGACATTTTGATACCGGTTTACTGTGAGTAATAAGAGAGTTGGTGATAACAGGTATATTCTGGTTGAGTGGAATCTAGCACTGATGGTAGATACCCTTGTTTCTAAACTGAAATATTCTTTTCTTTGAGTTAAAGGGAGTTCAGGAATAGAAAAGAGAATTAAGAGTGTGCAACTCTGTAACGATCTCGTGGCTTTAATTCATTGCAACTGATGAAACATTTAATTGATTATGGAATGATTATTTCCTTTTTATTTGCAAAGTCAGCAATTGAAAAGGAACAGACACTGTTAAGAAACAACAACACTTTTTTCTAACACCGCCGTGAATTCGCTACGATCTCACAACCAACAAGCCGTCAGACGAGCATTGTAGTACAACAAAAATTAACCAGCATTAATACATATATCTCAGAGAGCGCGTCAGTATGGTTTAATACGAAAAGAAAATGTTTCTTCAATTCTTCAACGAGGAAGTGTACAAAACTTCATATCAAGTACTCATACATCAATACATTAATAGTGCAGATTGAAAATTAGATCATGGTAGTATAATCAGGAAAAAATGCAGCACGTAAGTTGACAGATCGGAAACAAATTATTTATTTTACCACTTACATTTCTTGGTACTTTTCATTATTTGGTTTTGGCAATATGGTCTCGCCTGTTTTCTGTATATTTTCTTATCTTACATTAGTAGGTCAGTGCACTTTTATTCTTGCTGCAAATGAATAAAATGTATTGTCCTACTGCTGCAGTTACGACACTCAGACAAATATGTGCGGGCTTGGCAAGGATCCAATATCTAATAACATTTATATTGTAAATTGTTTTTTTTTTCATTTGCCTATTTGATCTACCTTGATTATATTGATACGATTTATATTACTGTCACATGCTACATCAGGTAGCAGATATGGCTTTAAAATAATATAGATTCATGAGAGATAACAATATTTGATGAAACCCGAAATCTGGTACACCACGTGCACATGGCCTCCAGTGACACCATCCCCGCTTCTTAGGGCAAACCAGCCGCAGGGCAGGCAGGCAGCATCCCTGCTAGGATGCTCCAGAATAAATACATAGGGTAAACTCTGTAGTGTTTTTAGTGGCGGGAAAAGTGGCAACAACCTCAGGTCGTAAGCAGGTCGTGGCTAAGTGAGGTCACAAGAAGCAGAGTGTGACCACGGCTCAAAGTGGTTACCCAGTGGCATCAGTGGCGCGGTGCCCACCGACAATACCAAGTTTTGCTACACGCTCCTCAAGTCCGCGATGGGATCACTCCCCCACGTTCCACATTATTTTGTGATCGTCGTTAATGTTAGTCGGCGTTGCGACGGTAAGGACTGCAATGAGATAAATCTTCTGTTTTATTGATCGTTGACTATTTGCGTTAATCAGCGGGATATGGCTGTGTAATGGTTATGCCTACAGTATCATTTATAACATTAATTTTATTGGTTATCTTTTGTGGAGGTCATAAAACACTTCGGACTGACTGGCGCTCCTCTTTTGGGGAATGACTCACTTTCTGTCAGAAACTTTCTTTTCAATGGCGGCCAAGTTTACGAGTATAACAACGTTAAGCGTGCATCGTTCACGTCCTTGGTAAATCATAAACTTTCGGTCAAGCTTCATAAAAATTTTTGGCTTCAGCAAGACTAGTATCTTGCATCCCTAATCATATTCCCTGATTGGGTCACAGAGTACATGTTGCCAAAATAACGTTCAAAATAAGCTTTCCTGCCGTACCAACTCACGTATTCATAACACTGCCTCAGGACCAAGGAAACGGTGGCACGAGAAAGAGAGAGAAATACGCTACCATCTGGTTATGTTATTTATGTGTTCTTCCCCCCTCCACTTGTGTCATCTTTCTTCGTTGCTCTGGTATGCTTCAAGATCCCATTTTAGGAGAGCTAAACCTGACACCACCAGGACGGTCGCCCATGACAGTGTATCGTGCTCGGAGTACACTTAGGTCACCGCCACCTCCACCACCGCCTGCCTGTGCTCTCTGCTACTCAGGAGACTGACTGACTGATTGATTCACGGTGCCTCACCAAAGGATGATGTGTCGTTCTGTAAAGACAAAAGTGATTAGAGATCTATTCTTGTTCCTTTAGAAGTTTGGTTACAGTAAATTTGTCTTATTTCATTTCTCCTTCCCTTCAACATCAAAGTTTGTGTTCTTTTGTGTTGCTATATAATTCATGCCGCTCCCAGAATATTTGGACGCTGTTTGTTGGGTGTATGAGGGTCTAGTGTTGTGTCCGCGTATGCTTGTGTTTATGCTTTTCATACCTCATACGACTACAATGATAAATATTATATTTTTTTTATTTAATGACTTTCACATAAACAGCGTGTCATTGAACCACATCTCTCTATACCTCTTCCTCTCGTCTTGCCTTCTGCTCTCCGGCATAGATTAATTTTAACAGCCTGTCCATGCCCACGCGTATGAACACTCCTGAAAAAAAAAGATTGACGATATTATAGGGAGAGAAGAAGCCAAACAAATAAATGAGAACAAACAGGGTGATCAGTGTATATCTGTACACACACACACACACACACACACACACACACACACACACACACACACACACACACAAACACACACACACACACACACACACACACATATATATAGTATATATATATATATAGGATATATAGCATATATATATATATATATATATCTATATAGCGATATAGATATATATATATATATATACACACATACATACATACTGTACTTACATACATACATACATACATACATACATACATACATACATACATACTGTACATACATACATACATACATAGTTAGATAGATGGATGAATAGATATGAACACTTAAAATGAGCATGATGTGGGAAGATGACAAGAAGACATACCATAATATAGCATAGAGGAGCGGAGGATGATGAGCAACAGGTGCAGGCGTTTGAAAGGGTGTCATGTTGCTTGGGCGGGCGAGGCAGGTGCGCGCGTCACAGGTGGAGCGGCGGGCTGCCTGTCGCCGCTGCACCTGTCTCACCCGGGCACTATAGGGGAGGGTGACAAGGAGTGCTGACGGGTATAGTACCTCCCTCCGCCACCAGATGTCGCCCCAGCCTGCATGCCCTCCTGCGCACCACCCCTGCAGCTGGACATGTCCAAAGCTGTGGTAGCAGTTGTCTGTAAGGCAATAGCTGAATGAAGACCAATTATTATATTATAGACTGTTATTAACATTCCATATTATGTTCAGTACTTTAAGTGATGGTGGTGATGGTGGTGGTGGCGGCGATACTATACTAGCAGCAACACTGACTATGCCACTTGTACTATCTATCAGTAGTGGTATTGTTGTTATTATTGCGATTATTATTATTATTATTATTATTATTATTATTATTATTATTATTATTATTATTATTATTATTATCATCATCATCATTATTATTATCATTAATAGTAGTAGTAGTAGTAGTAGTAGTAGTAGTAGTAGTAGTAGTAGTAGTAGTAGTAGTAGCAGTAGTAGTAGTAGTAGTAGTAGTAGTAGTAGTAGTTTGTCCTCTCCTCTACCCTGCTTTATATTATTTGCATATATATCAGTAAGATGACGCACTGCATGTAACAGGTGACAAGTCAAATGCAGAAAAGAAAACATCACCCTGCACTGCTGCATATAAATCTGAGTCAGTCCTTTGTTAAATATGCTGTCAAGGCAACTTATGCGTGTTCATTATTTCATCTGTTATTCTTTGCTCGAAACATTCTTTGTAATTGGTGGTGCTTAGTTTCTAAGTAGAGAAATAAAGGAGGCTATAAGCGGAGATTACTTTTACAAGTGTAACGTGTGTGTGTGTGTGTATTATAGCGCCGCATAACACTGAACCCTGAAATCTTCAAGGCACCGCTCAGTCCCCGCTCCATTTCCGCCGGTGAGTGTTTCGGCCGGTGGGTGTTATGTATAATTCCCAGGTTTTCCCGGCCTGAGCTATCTTTACCCTCACCGCACAGTATGCCACTAACGGCCACCTAACCCCGCAGAATTTCTCTCTCTCTCTCTCTCTCTCTCTCTCTCTCTCTCTCTCTCTCTCTCC
>CM035199.1:16395183-16411188 GCA_020233015.1 Callinectes sapidus | reverse complement strand
TCTCTCTCTCTCTCTCTCTCTCTCTCTCTCTCTCTCTCAGCAGCTCTTTGAGGTGTAATGTTACTTGTGTCCCTGACGTCATGTAATACGTAAAAGGAATTGTCTTCACTTATCACTTGCTTGATACGAGTGTTATTCCAGTGTCATTGAGATGGTTTCAGAAATGTTTAAAAGTAACATTAGTACTTGAATTAACCGCAATGATATTCATGCAAGTCATTGATAACACTGAGAAAGTCAAAGTAAAAAGATTTTCGACAAAATACATTTACAAGTAGTCAAAGAAGGAACAAGAGAGCGTCGCCATCTGTTGGACGCCGTGTACACTACACCGCCGGCCCGCCTAAATATAAACCCTTTGGCTGGTGGTGCCACATAGCTACTTCATACCGCACATTGCTTTGTAGCTATTCGGACTACATATATTATGTCAGATGTATTAAAAAAAAAAAATTACCGTTTGCGTCATCATGGTGGAAGCTCGAAGCACTTCTTGCTAGTCGTATTGACTGATGTTACTTTCCTTCTCGTGTCAGTAGCGGTGTGTAGTCATCGGCAGATATTTGCTCCTCGCTACCATACATATTACAACGATCTTCTGCTGCTGCTTGCTTTCAGTACTCTTTACTGTAGGGAACGTAAGATACTCCAATGATTATAATGATTTTTATTATTTTGTCAGATTACACTGCAGTAAAATTACTAAATTTTTGGCGTCACTTTACCTGTAGAGATTTTTCTTAACTTTGTGAACCACAAGTAAGCATTTTTGTGTTTGTGTGAGGGTCAAGTGATAGGACAGTAACCAATTAGACGAAGCATGAAATAATTGATATAGAGGTATATCTTTTGGACGTTTTGAACTTCAGAAAAAATATTTTTGCTGCAACCATTGCAGATCAACACCGTAAACTGTTCAAATTCATATTCAACAAGATGTTTATGCCTGTTCTGTGTACTCCTCGAGTTCCTGCTGGGCCTTGCGGAACTTAGCCAGGTTGAGGGCTGCGATCTCTTCAGCCTCCTCGATCTGCCTCTTGTAGGTTTTGATCTTCTGCTGGAGTTTGTCGACAAGGTCTTGCATCCTCTCGTGGTTCTTCTTGTCCTCATCAGCCTGGAAGGTGAGCTCCTTGATGCGCCTCTCGCACTTCCTCAGGTTCTTCTGGGCGTCGGAGTGGCGGCGGGCTTCATCGTCTAGTTGACTTTCTAGCTCATGTATTCGAGTCTCAAGTTTACTCAGAGCTTTCTTGCTGCTTTTCATAGTGTTGCTCTCTACCTCCTCCAGTCGGACTTGCATATCCTTCACGCTGCTCTCGAGACCCTTGCGCATCTTCTCCTGGGTCTGGGCGTGTTCCTGTTCAGCTCGCAGTTCATCGGCCAGACGGGCGGCGTCCACCATGGCCTTCTTGGCCTTTTCCTCAGAGTTCTTGGTTTCGTTCAGCATCTCATCCAGGTCAGCCTGCAAGTATATTAATAGCAACATTTTTGTTTATCACGTGACTACCGATTCAGAGCCATGATATTTGTTTTATAATCAAACACTTAATCTCCATACTTATTCTTCTATCATATTGATATATCTTTTATCTACATTTATATATTACTGAATATTTAGGTACAATTTTTTTCCGACCCACCTTCCTTGTTAATAACTTCCTTTCACAAGCCTCACCACTGAACTGGTCACAACAGCAAAGTAAAGAACCAACTGAGTCTCACCTGCAACGTCTGCATCTCGTTTTCTAATTTCCTCTTGGCGATGGTGAGGGAGTTGTTTTGGGAGGTGAGTTGACTGATGTGTTCGTTAGCATCGGCCAGGTCTGATTCTGCCTGGCGACGCCCTCGGTCAGATTGTTCAAGAAGAGTTCGGGATTCGTCCAGCTCTCCATGCAGGGCGTTAGAGCGGCGTTCAGAAATGCCAAGTTGTTCTCGCAACTCAGACGCAAGCCGTTGTTCCTCCTCCAAGCGAACTTGCATGTCTTTCATTTCAGCCTGCATCTTTTTTAGGTGTCTCTGCATGTCGGCATTGGCTTTGTTGGAGTGGTCAAGGGCGATCTCAAGCTCATTGATGTCAGACTCCAGTTTCTTTTTCAGACGAAGGGCCTCAGCCTTAGACTTGGCCTCGGCCTCCAAGGAAGCTTGCATGGAGTCGAGAGCATGCTGATGACATTTGCTGAGGAAGACGGACGGAGAATCAAACAGTAAAATAACCTGTATAAGTTTTTAAGATTTTATCTTTTTTGTTTTCCAAGTAGAGGATTTTAGAAAATTCCTGTAATATGAATTGGGGGAAATGGGTAAGAGTAAAGAGTGTGGAATCAAAGCGGAAGAAGGTGGCAGATAAGAGGAGGTTAGGAGAAGAAAGGAGGCTTTAAACATGTTACATAATTTAATTTGCGATGTAGAAGTTAGGGTGAATTTATTAGGATTTTGTGACTCACTCCCTCATCTCACCTCCCACCCAATTAAAGGAATAAAGTCTTATATTCTAAGTACTAGTCTATAGGTGACTAACCGAGTATTCTCAAACTCCTCTTCCTTCTCCTGGATGCGGCGGTCGATCTCTTGCCTGACCTGGCTAAGCTCCAGCTGACCACGGAGAACCTTGTTCTCCTCCTGCTCCAGGGCGGCCTCGGCCTCCTCCAGGGCAGCCTGCAGCTCCTCCTTCTCTATCTCGACACGTTTGGCGTTCTTATGAATTTCGTGCATGGATCGGCCTCCTTCTCCAATTTGATCCATTAGATCCTTAATCTCATCAGCAAGATTCTTGTTCTCACGTCGCACACCATCCAGCTGTTCCAAGTTCTCCTCATAGGCAGCCTTGACACGGAAGAGCTCGGTGGAATAATTACGGCATTCTTTCTGAGAAGCATCGAGCTCAGCAGCCAGATCATCGACCTTCATCTTCCATTCACTGATAATCCTCTCGAAGTTCTTTTGTTTTTTCTCAGCAGTACTGGCTAGGGTCTGCGCACGCTCCGTCTGGATTTGCAGTTCCTCCAGTTCAGTTGTGATGCGCTGCTTGGTCTTCTCCAGATGGAGATTCTTAACATTGAGCTGCTCAATTTGTTGTTCAGCTTCTTCCAAGCGAGCGGCGAGTTTCATACGGGCGGCCTCGAGCTCCTCGGAGCGGGCCACGCCCTCGCTCTCGTACTTGGTTCGCCACATCTGACAATCGGCATTGGCTTTCGATAATTGCCGTAAAACGTCAGCCTTGGCCTCGCTTTCTTCATCCAGTTGCTCCCTCAGACCGTCGATATCATGCTCAATGTTGCGGAACTTTCCAAGGATTGTTGCTCTTTCCTGAGGATGAAGGATACTTACTTTAATTTGCTTTATAATAACTATGAACTGATATTTTTTGTACGGTATATAATTTATCAAGAAGATTTCACGATCATGTTTACAGGAAGTTTCTTACCCTACACTCCTCGTCAGCCAGTTTACGAGAGTCTTCCAGCTGGTTAGTAAGAGAGAGTTTCACTTTGGACAGGTGGCCGATCTGGCTCTCTGCCTCTTCCAGCTGCCTCAGGAGATCAGCATTTTCCACCGCCAGCTTCTTCTTGGCAGCGTCGAAGTCATGTAAGGTTCTGTTTGCCTCATCCAGCTTCGCCTGGACTTCATTCATTTGAAGAGTAATTTGCTTGTTTACTTTGTCCCCAGCAGCCTGAAAATAATGAGTTTTTGTGACCATAACTGTCGAGGACGATACTGCCTTAGTGAAAATCTTGTCATTCCTCTAATAAGTTGCATCACTGATTAGAACAGACCAACTACTACTACTACTACTACTACTACTACTACTACTACTACTACTACTACTACTACTACTACTACTACTACAACTACTACTACAACTACTACTACTACTGCTGCTGCTGCTGATGATGATGATGATGATGATGATGATGATAATGATGATGCTTCTGACGTTGTTGCTGATGGTTTTGCTTCTACTATTATTACTTCTATTACTACTGCTGGTGTTGCTACCACTATCATCATTATCATTCCCGTTCTCAGCCTCCCATTCCCCTCCCTGAGCCAAGCAAGCTGCGGCATCTCACCTTCTCTCGCGCCAGAGTGTCCATTGCCGCTTTGGCCTCGTCCGCCTCGCGCTTCAGGGACTCCTTATCCTTTTCAATTCTGAGGAAGGATGTGATATTTTTTCCTATTTGTGGATTTAAGTATTAGATATTCAATAGAGTTCGTGTTTCCGAAGAAATGGTTAAAATGTTTAAGAGTATATTAGTAATGTGGCAGTGCTCACCTGGCCTTCATCTTGCTTAAGTGATCGATCTGCTCCGACATCTCTCCCACTGTCTCGTTGTTCTTTCTTTTGAGGCTGGCCATTGCTGCTTCGTGCTGGATGTTGGCTTCTTCGAGATCACGGCGAATCTTGGCCAACTCAGCCTCTCGTTTCTTGTTGAGCTCAATCTGGGCAGCAGTGGCTCCTCCGGCCTCATCCAAGCGATCTCCCAGCTCTTCCAGTTCTCGACCTAACTTGCTCTTGTTCTTCTCGGCCTTCGCTCTAGCTTGCCGCTCATGTTCAACTTCTGTCTCGAGCTCCTCAATACGAGATTGCTGGTCCTTTATCTGCCTATGAACCTTAGATAGTGCGTTCTGCTCTTCTTCCAGTTTATTGGACAGGGAAGCCAACTCCTTGTCTTTGCGCTGAATTGTTTGTTCCAGTTCCTTATGACTGCGTTCCATGTCAGCAATGGACTCCTGGGTTAATTTTAAGTCACCCTCAACCTTCCGCTTTGCCTTTTCTATATCAGAACGGAACTTCTTCTCTCGCTCCAGGGAATCTTCCAGCTCGTCCAGGGTTTGCTCCAGCTTTACCTTCACCTTACTCAAGTGATTACACTTGTCCTCGATGCCCTGGAGGTCCTCACCGGTCTTTTGATTGCTTTCCTGTAAATGTTTCTTTTCTTTATTAACCTTGTTGATAAGTTCATCTTGGTGTGCGATCTCATCATTCAGATTACGTATCTGGTGATCCTTCGTGGCCTTATCTTGCTCAGCCTTTTGAATGGTCAATTCCAATTCCTCTATGTCTTTTTTAAGGCTGTTGACCTCCTGCTCAATCTTCCTCTTGTTCTGGAAGAGTTGATTACGAGATTCCTCTTCCTGCTGCAGTCGGTTACAGGTTTCCTGAAGTGGAAGAGAATATGTTATATTATGATACTGTATACATAATACTGTTCCACTACTTTAGCTACAGAAAATACAACAGAATATTAATTATTTCAATTTATGTTTTACCATTCATTAATGTCATTAAACCCCTTACATTCAGCTGAGACTCGAGTTCAGCCTTCTGGCTCTGCAGCTTCGCTTGCTTCTCCAAGAACTCAGACATGTTCCCCTTCGAAGACTCCAAAGCTAAGAGCAAGTTGTTCTTTTCCTCAAGTAAAGTCATGTTAGCGGCTTCGTATTCCTTGCGAAGCTTACTCTCTCTCTCAAGTTCTTCAAGAGCCTTGGTAGCCTTTTCCTCGAGTGCTCGGATCTCGTCCTCGACTCTGGTGACGTTAAGGAGAGGCTTAACTTTCTGCCAGACGCGATACCAAGCCCAGTTGCGGAGCTTCATGAACTTCCTGACGTTACGCTGCACTACAATGAGAGCGATGCGTTGTTCTTGCAGTTTCTTGAACGCAATACGAGATATGTAGCCTCGAATCCAAGCCTGGAGCCAAGACAAGATCATGCCCACACGGTCGTCACGTAGCTCCTCCAGGCTGCCCAGCACACCGGCACGGAAGAACACCTGCGCCACGTAATTAAGGTGATGGCGACCAAATATATCATGGTATACTAAATAGCTAGTGGTTGACATGTATTTTATTAGTTTGAGAGTATTTCTTGGCTAATTTTCTTTTCTAAGGTGTAGATTTCTAGTATACTGAAAAGGTAATATGTGGAAGAGCCATATTATTATCTTGAACCGAAAGACTAACTTGCTATTTGCATTAGTTTAGAATGTTGATAATCAAAGGATTTGATAGTTAAATAGATGAATAAATAGACACAGAGAAAGATATACTAAGATAGAGAGATAGAAAGAAAGATAGAAGGATGGATGATAAATAGATAAGTAAATAGATGCATGTATACATCCATACATTCATCCATATACTGTACATCTGCACATGCATACTTACGTAGATAGTTTAGTGATTGATAGTTGGATAAACAAGTATTGATATAGATAGACAGTGATACTGAAGAGTTGATAAAGAATAAACAAGTACACGTGTAAAGAAATAGATATGCAAAAGTAGATTGGCAAAAAAAATAACACTATTTTATCTATGTACCTTCAGGAACAAATCCCCATAAGTAAATAAATAAATCTATAAAAATATATAGTATGCAGTACATGTGTATCCATATATATATATATATATATATATATATATATATATATATATATATATATATATATATATATATATATATATATATATATATATATATATATGGATAAAAGTAATGGCAAGACCTGCAATTTATATCTTCTTCAAGACTTTCTCTTAATTCCTGAGAATTGTTAGATTCTCTTCCATGTGTTGTGTGATAAAATTTTGTAAGTGTGTAATCTCAGTCAAATAGCGCTTTAGTGTCCATGATCTTTTTTGAGTGGCTGCTTCGGGATGGTTTACTTTCTATGGGAGAGATGGGATGGTTTACTCTCCGAGAGTGAATGAGTAACTCTTCCGTCTCGCTATTTGGCAGAAATGACACACTATAAAGCTGAGAGTAGTAAAGAAGAGAGAGACATTAGTTCTGTCACGTTCGTACCTTGGTGTGTCCGATTCTGTACTTCTCCGTGTCCATATTGATGATCTCTAGACACACTTTAGTGGCAGCCTTGTCTTCTCCCGCCTGCGTCATGGGCTTGGAGGCGAGGATCATGTACCTGCGAAGGGAGGATGTGATGACTGACTGAATGTGTGTGTGTGTGTGTGTGTGTGTGTGTGTGTGTGTGTGTGTGTGTGTGTGTGTGGTGTCACGAGTTAATAATGAGCATTGTTCATATCAAAGGGTTAAGTAGAAAGATTTTCATCATCAGAGTCCAAGAATCTTCATCGTACGTCCGTGGTGGCAGCTGTGGGACACGGGTTTTATATAGTCTCCATATAAAACATACCTTAGCTATAAATTTATCTTCTTTTAAAGCTCCCGACTGTATTACTCTTTTATAGTTGTCTGTTTTGGGAAAATGATCCGGTAAAAAAGTATGTCAATGCAATTAAAGGCTATGAATTTTCTTTGGTCTACAAGTCTAGATCTTGGCACAAAAGAACGTTAGAAAGTTGAAAAGGAAACTTTGATTTTAATAGAAATTGGCGTTAGAGAAGCACTAGTGCGTAAACATTAGGTGTAACATAAATGTGGGAAGGGAAAGATGGAGGTGAGATAGAATGAAGTGTAACTAGAATGCAGAATGTAGCTGATAGAAACCCTGAAGTTATCCGCAACACTGACCGGTGCCTGAAGTCAGGATAGTAGAGGCGATTGGGGAAGCCCTTGCGACAGATACGGATGCCTTCCAGCACACCGTTACAGGTCAGCTGATGCATGATGAGGGCTGCGTCACACACACCTGCGGGGAGTCAGAGTCGTGAGGAAAGGGGAAAAGAGTATTAGTAAGTACTTATTAATTTAGTCATTCACTTATCCATTTGTTTACTTAGGTGGAGGGAACAAATGAATCCTGTTACCTTGTTCCTTGACTCACCTGGAGACTTTGTTTCGTTGGGCACAATGCAGCGGATGAAGTGAGGGTGAGTGGCGTTCAAAGTCTTCATCAGATTGGCGAGCTGCTCCTGTTGACAAAGGAAGGAGCAAGATGGTCTGTGTGAGAGGATTCAACACAAAGCTTCTTATTTTACAAGGAAATTGATTGAACAAATATGATTACTGTCCACATTTTTAGCTTACAAGATTTATGTAATCATGAAAGGTAAACATTTTGTTCATGAAGAATGAAAACCCTTACCCTATAAGCAGAAGAGACAGTCTTGAAGGCACCAGATTTCTGACCACGACCACCTGAAACCAGAAACATGTTTCATTTATTAATTTACGAAGAAACTTGTGACGTAAATTTAGTAGATTTACTTGAAACTCGTATCAGGAAAAACGTCAAAATTGCCTTTAGTAATGAAGATATGTGTTCAGTAGCATGCCACGTAATTCTCAATTCCCATCAGTAGTCTCTATTCAGAGTAAGAAAGAGAGATCGGAATACGTCAGAAAACCGTAATTCCCAAGATGGTCGCGCCACTCCACACCTTTGCTCTGGTCTGGGCCGCCGGACTGTCCAGGGTGGTCGGAGAAGATATCCACAATGAGCATGTTGGAAGCTTTCTTGATGAGATCCACTACTGTGTCGTTGAGGGGATCCTTGTTCTTCTCCAGCCAGCCAGTCAAGTTGTAAGGGACGGTGCCGGCGTAGTGCACGATGGCGAAGTGGGCCTCTTTTTGTCCCGGCTTGGGAGGCTTCGGCTTGATGAACACTGCAGACTTGCCCAGGTGGTTGGTTTTGAGCTTCTCCTCGAAGGACTTGTCTGTGGCTTTAGGGAACATGGACTCCTCCTCTAGGATGGACAGCAGACCCAGGGGCTGGAAAGTAGTGCTTGTTTAGAAAATATTTGATTTGACATTTCTAACAGAATGGTTTTGAGCTTTCCTATTGTAATTATTTTGAAGTAATTGCAGTTATCCGAAAGAAATATCTGCAGTACAAGTTTTGTATTTATTCGTAATTATCAACAAGTATTTTATGTTTGTTTGTTTTTTCCGTCAGATGTTTAGTTTATAATTGCAATTTAAAATTTCCTCACCTTTATGTTTCGCTATATCTAATAATGTTCCTGCACGTCATCCTTCACCAGCCAACATCTTCCTGTACATTTTGTTTTCTCTTCAACTTTTTACTTAGCTAACTTGTTGCACACCATGAGTAATGCTTCTACTACTACTACTACCACCACCACCACCACCACCACCACCACCACCACCACCACCACCACCACCACCACCACCACCACCACCACTACTACTACTACTACTACTACTACTACTACTACTACTACTACTACTACTACTACTACTACTACTACTATCAACATCATTAGCAACTCAGGAAGTGAAGTACTTCCGTCATCATTGGATAAATCATGAACTAAACGATGACTGGCGGGCGACTGAGGTTGGCATTAGGTCACCATCACACACAGCGGTCGTAATTCGAATCACCTTGTCTGTGTGAGTACCTTGTGAGCGGTGTGTGTTACCTGAGCTGGTCCTCGTTCGAGCGGGGGACTGGCCGAGGTGTGAAGATCTTTGGATGCGTACGTAAGCAAGTGGTCATGTTCAGGCCTTGATACTGCCGAGGAATGATTGAAATAGAAAATGAGTACCGGAAAGAACTCTTCTATTCTCAGAGGGAGTGGGTGGGCCGTGGGTGGTTGAGTATTTGGGGGTATCTTTCGCACGTGTTGGGTGGGGCAGGGCAAGCTGGGGACGGGGTCGTTAATTAATGAAATCATGAGGCTGTCCCAGCAACTTCTCAGGTGTTGCATATGCAGGGACCATGAATCTGGTGGAGATCGCTATTAGATGGGAGGTGGCGCGTCAGAGGAGCTGAACGGGAAGGGACTGGGAAGAGTCCATCTGGAGTGTTACGGTGCGCTGGTTTGCCGGCAGATGCTGAAATACTCAAAGAGGGAGGCTTGGGGATTGGGCGAGGCATGCTTGGAGGAGAGCTGGTGTTTGGAACTCCGGTGCAGAGGGAAAAATCTATGTGATCATAATACTTCTATATATTTTTTAGATTTTTCATAGCATGCATAAATTTTTGAATGACAGAAAGGAATGGACCGTCTAATTTCTATAGATTAAGTATTTAGTCGTCTCGAAATTCACATGTATATGTGTATTCATATATAAAACGTAGACACAGTGTATGCAACATTCCTTCATTTCTGGTTAGGTTTCTGGATAACACAATCCCATCTTTGACAGTTTTTTTTTTTTCTTTTTTTCTTTTTGTTTTTTTTTTAGTTTGATGGGTCTGAAGTTGGAGTGTACTATTCCGAAACGTAGCCAGAAATGAAGGAATGTTACAAACTTTATGTCTGCACTGATCTTTACAATGTGTGTGTGTGTGTGTGTGTGTGTGTGTGTGTGTGTGTGTGTGTGTGTGTGTGTATTCATGCTTTCTTAAGAATTGGAGGTAAATTAACAGGAAAAGCAAACATAATCTGCACCGAGGGTGTTTTCTTACACCGGGAGACAGATCCAAAGGAAAGTCTGTAGAAAACTGGATCAGATTTACATTTCTGCAAGAAAAGGCACAAGTGCATAGGATGTGTCACTGGGGTCTATATAATCATGTTTGAGGGAAGAAACCATTCATTAAGAGCGAAATACAGGACGTGCCATGGCAGAACAGTCCAAGAAGGAGAGGGCACGGCCAGGCTGGGACACTGCGTGCAGAAAGGATAGGTATTTGGGAAAGAAGAACAAACCGATACTACGTACTTTGTTAGCTGGGCTTCTGGTGGGGAGCTCTTTTTTTTTACCAACAAAGTTTACGTTGGCACACTGTAAATTCATCAGAACAAGATAGACAGGGATGGCTGGAGGATCCTGTCCTAACCTCCAGAGAAAAGTAACATGTTGGTGTTACCTTTTCGAACAATTCAATGCAGGCCTGCAAGTCCATGCCGAAGTCCACAAAAGTCCATTCGATGCCTTCCCTCTTGTACTCTTCTTGCTCCAGCACGAACATGTGGTGGTTGAAGAACTGCTGCAGCTTCTCGTTACAGAAGTTGATGCAGATCTGCTCGAAGCCATTGTGCTGAAAGCAAAGGAAAACTTTCAAACGTGTTGTGACGATAAAGAAGAATATTGTTATGTGTGGTATTGAATGTATAAAGAAAATCATGATAATCTGATAACTGATTCCTAAATTTGTTATTCGTAACATCACAATAACCCACATCGAAAATCTCAAAGCCAGCGATGTCCAGCACGCCGATGAAGGAATGGCGTTTGAGGCCCGTCTCGAGGGTGATGTTACACTTCTTCACTAACCACTTGAACATACGGTCGAACAGAGCCTTGGAGAGGGCGCCCACGGAGTACACCACCTGCTCTACATTGCGGCCTTGTGTCACAAACTCGGAACCCACTTTGATCTTTGGCTTACACAGACAGTTGTACAGATCAATGCCATCTGTGCCCAATAGCTTGCCCACAATTTCTCCTTTCTGTAAACAAAAAATTTAAATGAATTGATGTCCCTAAACTTCTTTTTTCTTTTCATTGCTGCAAATTTTCCCAGAATAATTGAGCAGCAGTGGGCAGCCTCACCTCCGTGCCGTCGGGTTCTGCCTGCTCCTCTCGGCCTCTCTGCTTGAACTTCATCTCGCCAAAGTTCATGACAGCAGAAGTGGTCTTGTATACGTTTTCCTTCTCTTCTCTTGAGAATCCCAGGATATCAAAGGCTTCCTGTGGTACATAGATCAGTCAGGTGATGGGCTACTTTATTGTGACGAATGATTAGATTTTTTGACATAAAATAAACATATATACAAATGCCTGACTTACATCTGTGAACTGCATTTCCTCTTTGTCATCGATGGAGGGCACGGTGACTTTGCCCTGAGACACGTAATGGTAGTCGTAGATGTCGTTGCTGAGATGGCAAGTTGCTGTGGGAAGAAAGAACATTGTCAAGGAGAAAAGTTTAAATACATATACAACTAACTTTTCATTTTCACGAGTTTTATATCTTTTTGTTCTAGGAGGAAAAAAAAGAAGTTAACATATAGTTATTTAGCAGCACGAGTTTTGTATTTGGTCATTACAAGACACATCTTTACATTTCTCAAAATGTACTTGTACTACATGATGAATCCACCCTGTGTGATACCTATATATTGCCACGGTGTTATATGCACGTCTTTGTAATTACATGTCAGCACCCAAACGAGACCTACTTTTGATCCATTTGACTTGGTCGGACATGAGTTGGTAGAAGATGTGGTAGGATCGCTCGAGAGGCTGCTGGGAGATGACACGAGCCTTCTCCAGCAGGTACACTTCAATATCACCACCAGCAAGTTTGCCGCTCGGTTGGAAGTGGATGCGGATGAACTTACCCTGTTTGTTAGAAGAGAGGAAGAGTGGATATAACCAAGACTGGATATCCCTTGGCGGCCAAATTTTGATGTACAACTCTCTTATGATAACTTTTTAGAGGAAAGAAAAATTATTGTTTTTTGAGGATTTTCTTGTACGTATATCTCGTTTAAAGATATTGCAAGAATGAGTTTTCCTGTTCTGCCTATCGCCACTAAGACCAGAAGTGAGAAGACAACAACAGACATTACTCACGAAGCGGGAGGAGTTGTCGTTACGGACGGTCTTAGCGTTACCAAAGGCCTCCAGGATGGGGTTGGTCTGGATGATCTGGTCCTCCAGGTTCTGGAGAGAGAGAGAGAGAGAGAGAGAGAGAGAGAGAGAGAGAGAGAGAGAGAGAGAGAGAGAGAGAGAGAGAGAGAGAGAGAGAAAGACGTATTTGTGTATTTTCTGATAACTTTTTATTGTCGTGAATTAATGGATGGATGGATAGATAGATGAGGAGATAAATATATGGATGGATGGATACATAGACTGAGGGATGAATGGATAAATACTCGTACTTAGATGGATGGATGGTTCTCAAACGTTTTCAAACTGAATGTGCTGGTAATGGAGTATGAGTTTCGTGTTCCTACCTGCTTCTTCTCTGCTTCCTTCTTCCTGGACGAGGTGGTGGCACCAACGTTGGCGAAGTAGGAGAGTACCTTCTTGGTGTTCTCAGTCTTGCCGGCGCCAGACTCACCGCTGCGGGAGGAGGGTGTTACAAGTAAGATGCAGTAGGAGGGCTAATATCATATTTTACGTATCCACTGTTATTTACTTAAGAATCAGCCCTATGAAGTAAAATGAAGTATGGTGATGTGAAGTGTGTGTGTGTGTGTGTGTGTGTGTGTGTGTGTGTGTGTGTGTGTGTGTGTGTGTGTGAGAGAGAGAGAGAGAGAGAGAGAGAGAGAGAGAGAGAGAGAGAGAGAGAGAGAGAGAGAGAGAGAGAGAGAGAAAGAGATAAAAAGAAAGAAAAGAAAATGTGATACTTGATGTATTCAGTTACTTACGTGATCAGCATAGACTGGTTTTCCCCAACTGAAAAAGCAAATGCATATGTTACGTTTTGTTTCTTACTTATGAAACAATGAAGGTTAACAGATACAGAAAAACAGTAGCAAGCATTCTTTATCCCTTGTAATGTTCATAAATCCCTCTCACCTTGTAACATATTCGTGTAGGCACCGTCAGAGATAGCGAAAATGTGAGGCGGCACTTCGTTACGCCTCTTGCCCTGGTAGATCTTGACCACACGGTTGGTGTAGATGGGGTAACGCTTGTAAGGGTTGACAGCGATACAGAAGAGGCCGGAGTAAGTGTAGATGAGTTTGTTGGTGTAGCGAGACTTCAGGTTGTACAGGACAGAGGCATCGTTCAGGTAGGTCAGGTTGGACATGTCCTCGCATTTCTCAAACTTAGGTGGGTTGACTTGCTGGACGCTTTCCTTCTTCCAATTCTTAGTCTCACCCTTAGCCATGACAGTCACCAGGTCTCCCTTGGTGCCCTGAATCTCACCCTCAATGAAACCATCCTTCTCATCAGGGACCCAGCAGGACTTCTTAGCGTCATATTGCTTGGTCTGGTCGATGCGCTTCTGCTCCAGGGAGACGTAGAGGAACTCAGTGGGATCGGGGTCTGGGCCGGTGGACTTGACGATGTGGCCAGGCATGGTTGTGGCGGTAGCTCTTCACAACAAGCTTTCACGTCACTCACACACGACGTTGGTTTCCAGACACCTGTAGGATGAAAATTGGAATTAAAGTTCTGGCAGAAACTATCAACGGTAAGCTTTCAATGTTCAGAAAATAATATCATTTTAATAAGAGTGTTATGGAGAATATAGGAATACCGTTACGAGGTGTGAGGTGACTTTTTTTCTACCTCCACAATCAACAGTAAAAGATAAAGGTGTTGTAGTTCCTTACGCTATGAGAACTTTCATAATAAAGTTCATATGACCGTAGCCACAAGCGCAAAACTTCCAAGCATACCGACCAGACAGACCATGCAGGAATTAGAGGGAAGAGCGAGGAAGCAGAAAAGTACACCATTGTAATTATTAATCTTGAGACACTCACCATTTTTTCCAGGCTGTCACATTATTTCCACCTCTGTAAAGTTTTTTTCTCATTGTATTTCAACTTCACGTCACCTTCCATGCACTTCATTCTTACACTCACGCGCCCTCCTACGTCACTCTTCATAACCATAATACCATAAAATGTAAATTCGTTCACAATCTTTCAATGAATCTCACCGTAGCCTCTTACAGGAGTTTCACTTATACAACACACACACTGACGGTCCTGCACATGTACTGTACTACATCCTATGAATAACAACCTTTTTCTAACAGTCCTAATGCACGTGTTTGTCTGGTGCCTCTTGGGCCCCAAGGCATAGTATTCTTACGCACAACGCCTTTTATTTAGTCAGCATTGATATCCATTCATGAATGTTTGAATTCTAGTTAACACACACACACACACACACACACACACACACACACACACACACACACACACACACAGTATGTAAGTGTTCAAGTTTTCCATTCCATTTTCGATTTAAAGTATTTTCAATCCTGTTTGTGGCGCACCGCGCTGCCAAGACCTGACGGGAAGGCTCACTTCATTCTTCGTGTTCAAATCTTTGCGCAATAACTCTTTTTCTCTTTTCCCTACTATTCACGTTGATCCCTCGTCTCTTCTAACGTAATATCGGTGATAACAGCGCGCGCGCGCGCGCACACACACACACACACACACACACACACACACACACACACTGTCATTTTAAACTAACAATCCGAAATGAAAAAAAAAAGAAATCCAGTGATAGACAAGCAAAAAGAACAGGAGACGCAGTAACAGCAGCGGTAGTTAATAGTTACCTGTCCTTACTTGCAAACTCGGTAAATCTGACTTACTACTCACAAGCTTGGTCAATGGACGACGCAATGCCTGTGGCCTCGATCACTCCTCCACCTTCGCGGCGCCGTCAAGCAGAGGGGCAGTGAGAGGGGTGGCGGCGAGGCGCAGTTCATATACTACCTCTCGTCAAAGGGGAGGCGGTGGTGGGGAGGGACGCAAGAACATGTATTAATAGAGTTGGCTTTGAGTGGCAGGTGGTGAGCTTAAACCGGCAACCATACACACCCCACCCTCCGCAGTCCGCACTCACCCCTGACCACCCCCTGCCAACTCTCAGCCACCCACTTACCGACCACCACCCACCCACCTTCCGCCACCCTCCACCCATCGCCCGCCAGCCCTGGCTCGCGACCTCCCATCCCTTGTGCGACCCTCATCATACCGTTTTCTTTCGCCCACTTATCATTATTATTTTTCCCATCTCTACGTCTCTGCAATTTGTCTTCGCGCCTCCTACACCTTCCACCCTCCCTACCTCCCCGCCTCTCGACCTCCACCCTGTCCTGTGCCTCTGTCTGTTAGCACCGCCCCCCACCCCCTCTCTCTCTCTCTCACTCTCTCTTTCTCTCTCTCCTTGATCTGTCTCCTGGCTCAACACCCCCCACGTCATATTTTAACACCCCCCCCTTCATATATTTCTTGTGTAGTCAAATGTGCTCACAAACAAACAAATAAACACACAAACAAACAAACAAACAAACAAACAAACAAACACACACACACACACACACACACACACACACACACACACACACACACACACACACACACACACACACACGGGTGTAAAAACATACAGTATGGGAATTTGATTGGGTAGTTTTATGGAATCTCTCTCTCTCTCTCTCTCTCTCTCTCTCTCTCTCTC
>CM035199.1:16376064-16393564 GCA_020233015.1 Callinectes sapidus | reverse complement strand
AGCAGTAGTAGCAGTAGCAGTTGAAGTAGTATAAGTAGTAGTAGAAGTGGTAGTAGCAGCAACAGTACTGCTACAACAACATATATAATACCACTCTCTCCCCTTGACACACTTAGATACCGCCTATCCTCCCTTACTCCTTGAGTCGTATCTGCCCTTTGCTCTGCTGTGAATGTCTTCGCTTCCTTCCTCCTCCTCCTCCTCCTCCTCCTCCTCTTCCTCACTGTGCTTCTTAAACCCTGAACACATGAAGAAAACTTTTTAGTTGGGGGGGGGGGGGTTCTCATGCGTTTATGATACTTTTGTGACATTCTCTCTCTCTCTCTCTCTCTCTCTCTCTCTCTCTCTCTCTCTCTCTCTCTCTCTCTCTCTCTCTCTCTCTCTCTCCTTCAAATTCAATATTTTTTCAAATTCAAAATGTTTATTCAGCTTTTACAGGAGATCTTTAAGTAATTCTGTATATATTTTGTGATACAGCTAGACCCGTTAAACAAATTCATTTTTTACAAGCCCCTATAAGGTACCTTTCATTAGTATTTGATAACGTTTCTCTCAGAGAAATGTTATCTAATAAACACAATTTATTACGTTATTTTCACACGTTTCTTGATGAGAACGAAAAAATAAGATCTACAGATACAAAAATGTATATGCAATGTGTGTGTGTGTGTGTGTGTGTGTGTGTGTGTGTGTGTGTGTGTGTGTGTGTGTGTGTAAACTAACAGAAGGGACCCAAAAAATCTTGGGGACAAAAATCAAAAGGTCAAGGTGGACGCAGACGAAGACATAGGCATCATTTAAAAGAAAGAAAGAAAAAGAAGGGAGGAAGCAAGACAAGGTAGGGGAAGGGCGGCACCTGGTGTGGGCGGGTGGTGGTGGGGGCAGGATGTGGCAGACGAGGATGCAGGCTAAGGTGGAGGTTGAAGGTATGGAGTTCTAAGAGGAGGCGGCATCACGGTCTGGCGGGCTGCCCACTGCCAATGAACAACCAAGAATAACCGACACATTCCTTTGCATTACACACCACTAAGAGCCATTTTGCCCACCCACCCATTCCATCATATCTCCCCCCCCCCCCCCCCCCCCCCCCCCAAAGAATCCAATCTACTGTTCACCTCAGAATCAACGGTAATACCACTGGCAGGAAATTACCTCGACGCATTGCGGTATGTAGTCATCGTTCTCACTGTACTTGGTCAGTTGTCAATATAATTAAATGGGTGTGGGGCGTAGGTAGGTTGGTATCGCCGCTGCCTTCTGTTTCCTCCTGCTGTAGCCACTATGCCAGGGTGTAGGAGCGGCGACAGGAGGGTGGGTGGCGTACGGGGGTGGAGGAATGTTGTGGTGGCGCCGCCTACTACAAAATTAGGTGTTACTCCTGTTATTCGTAGTCTCTCTCTCTCTCTCTCTCTCTCTCTCTCTCTCTCTCTCTCTCTCTCTCTCTCTCTCTCTCTCTCTCTCTCTCTCTCTCTCTTCTTCTTCTTCTTCTTCTTCTTCTTCTTCTTCTTCTTCTTCTTCTTTGAGTTTTGTCTTAATCTTCAACAGCAACTTCAAATTGATTGTCTGAACAAAACTTGTTAAAAATTATTCATAATATTTTTCATTTTTTCATTGGTCAAGATTTTAATGGGTCAGAACAGAGGTATCTGCTTCTTTCCATCGTACTCGACTAACTCAGTGACGTCAGCGTCCCCTTCACAATCAGCCAGTGGAATGGCGTGGCGTCTGAGCCGATGATACCAGCTGAGCCACTGGCTAGGAACTTCCTGCGTTCATCCCACACGGGGTTATGCACTGACTTTTGGCTCTGCTGTGGTTCATATGCCGCTCAACACACCATCACGTATTTTACTATCACACACACACACACACACACACACGATTATCCACCATTTCGCATTCATTAGTGGTAATTCCATTTCAGTGCTGTCGATAAACAAGTAAGCAACGGACAGACATACCATCTTTTCAGTAAGAGATAAAGGTAATAACGATAAAAAAAAATGGTACTGTTATGAATCAAGACGTATTTCTATTCCACTGTTATAAGTAAGTCATTACTTCAGTTCAGTCTTTTAGAAACAAAGCTGACAGGTAAACGTCCTTGTACTGATGCAGTTAAAATGTCTCATTACTAAAGTGTGTAAAGCATAAGAATAAAGTAACTCTTCGACCCTGTTCATCACACAGGCAGCTTGAGACTCGACCATGGCTGTGATTGCGTCATTAACATAAATATAGATTGTAAACATGCAGGATACAAATAACGGCAAGTTTGAGTGTGGCTATGGCATAGACATTTCAGTGCATAGAATTTGGCGTCGTATCATAGGTGCATGAGATTCCTGGTTCCCGCGTGCCGCCGCACCTCACCACGTGCAAACTCTAACTCTATCCACAGCGTGCCAGCGGGTCAATAGAGGTCAACCATGCAGACTGCCGCCAGGGGTAAACCGTACGTACCCTGTCACTCTTTGATGGGAGGGACGGCAGAGCATTAATTGTAGATGTCAGACTCAGGTGGAGATGTAGTAGTGATTGGTGAGTAATGTGACGCTGCAGATATTAATTCTGACCCTTGAAATACGTTGCTATTTATGTTATACTTTTATTTCTACTTTTACTACTGTTGTTTTTGCTGTTGCTACTACTACTACTACTACTACTACTACTACTACTACTACTACAAACACTCAAAACTCGCCAAAAACATCCAATATATACCAAAACCATCTCCACACCACACATTCAAAACACTTAAAACACTTGATATTGACTCTAAACACACTTAAATACTCAACATGGCCACAAACACACTCAAAACTCACTAGAAACATTCAATATATATCCAAACTATCCCCACATACACCCACATCACACATTCAAACCACTTAAGACACTAGATATTGACCCTAAGCAGATTTAAAATACCATGTAACTCTCAACATGCACACAGACACACTCGAAACTCAATGGAAACACACAATATATACTCAAATTTTCCTTACTCACACCTAAACACACCCTACACCCACCCAAACCCCTTAAAACACTCTACATTGACCTAAAACACTCTTAAAAGCACCATGCAATACCTCAACATCCCCCTAAGGCCTAAGCACACCCAAGTCATTAGAAACATCCAATATACACCAATATCATACCCACTCACACCCAAACCACTTAAAACACAGTTAAAAAGACTATGCAATACCTCAATGTGCCCCCAAGCACAAACAAAACTCAATAGAAACATTCATTATATACCAATACCATCCCCCACATACCTAAGCCATTTAAAACACTCGAAATAGACACAGAAAGCACTTTAAAAAAACATGCAACACCTCAAAATACCCCAAAACACATCTCCAGAATACACTGAAGGTCCGTGAAATATACGGAAAACATAGCACACTTGTGTCACCAAAAAGACACTCAAAATGCCTTGCAACACCACCAAACACACTTAAAACACCCAAAATACACCTCAAGAAAAAACAGTACATTATAAAGAATGGTAAAGGATACTTATCTAAATATTGTGGCTTGGCTCCTCTTCTGCCTTCCTTTCTTCTTTCTTCCTCCTCCTCCTCCTCTGCTTCAACTTTTTTCCTCCAGTGGCTGTCGTCATCTTGATAACATAGTCTAGCCTCTGTCACTCCATCTTGCAGCTTCAGTCCAGGAATAAGATGACTTGGACACTGAATAAACTATCATTGTCCTTAAAACCTTACAAAAACACTCGTGAAATCCCACTAGTCACTCATATCAGACCGTTTTTTTCAAGGAGAAATCGTCTCAATAAGCCACTAGAATAGTAGAAACGCTTAAAATTCTGTGTCCGTTCAACCACGAACTTTTCAAAAGGATAATATCTGCTGATCTACCTACACCTTGCCCCACACAACACTGGGAAACCACTGATTCACTTCCTTTCCAGACACCAGACCCCACCCCTGGAATGAGGATTAGTTACCAGCAATAGCACTCAGGCCTAAAAATAGTTGTATTTTTATATTTTTCTCTTCACACAGCTAAAAAATAACGTATATGCATCATATACTCGTGTGTATATATATATATATATATATATATATATATATATATATATATATATATATATATATATATATATATATATATATATATATATATATGTATGGTATATATATATATATATATATATGTATGGTTATATGCAAAGACAGATAGACAATAGGTAAATGTATAACCTCATAAATGTCAAAAGTAAGCTAAGAAACGAAAAAAAAGACACGTAAATAAGAAAACAAGGCCAAACAAGCTCTCTCTCTCTCTCTCTCTCTCTCTCTCTCTCTCTCTCTATGAACTTTTACTAGTGATAGATATAACCAAATCCTCCCCAATATTGTTATAGTCATATTTCATTAGCAGGAAACTATGCAGATATCCTATAGTCTTTATTTTTGACAGTTAATTATCAGTAAGCCAGAATGGGGGTACTCAGTGAAGGCAGGGGGGCAAGGGGGGAGGGAAGGCAGGGGGAGGGGTGATAGGGTGATTACCTAATAAAGTTTGCCAACTCCCTCTCCTCGGATACCCGTAAATCTTGTAGGGAGTGGGTGTGGATTGGTAGCATTCCTTCCTGAGAGCATCATAATAAATAATGTATATGTATACAAGAAATCCTTGGAAGGAATATTAAAGTTAAAGAAACCTCAACTTTCTTTAAGTTTTACAGTATTTTATTTTTCAATTCAATTAATATAAATAAGACGTACATCTCTCCTCCTCACTACCAAAACTGTACTCTAATATTTCTTTTTATATAAATAAGATGTACAACTCTCCTCACCATCAAAACTGTACTCTAATATTTTTCCACCAGATTGTCTTTAGAAACATTTTTTTCTATAAATGGAAGACTGTTTAGGACATTAATGGTTAATATTAGCCTTGAACATTTTTCCATCAAATCCTATGACATTTTTTTTTTAATCAGAGCTTCTTAACTTACATTATCCATACATAATTATGTAAAACATTTTTCTGATTATTCATGATGATGTAAGTGTTTACTTTAAACTGATGCACTAAAATATTGTACACACAATAAACATAAGGCAAAGTAAGGCACAGATGTACTAAGTTGCTGCAGCTCCCCAGAGAATTAAAGTTGTAGGATGGTAGTTACAGGGATTAGAAGTCATCCAGCAAGAAGGAAAGGTAAATTTTGATGGACACCTGAAAGAGTTTGACTAGGCAAGGTGCAAGCACAGGGGAACAGTTTCAAAGGGTTTAGGCCAAACAAAGCCATGGAAAATATTACTGTGAAGGATTTCAATAGGTAGCATGAAGTAGGCAGAAGAAGGAAGAACAGGCCCTGATTCATCAAAAGATTTGAAAAAAGATTGCAGCTTTAAAAATAGATGAGATGCCATCACAATGAAATAAAGGGAAAGATGAAGAATCAAAATTACTGATGTTTTTAGCTAAGTGACAGAAGTCTCAAGGGGAGTTGGATCTTGAAAAATTTTGACACTTAGAAAAGGAGCTTTTTTACTAGTTGGAGATAGATTCAGATAAATGATTGGAATACATTTTATAAAAGTATGATCACCTTTATAAAAAACAAATTTTTAAACTACTTTATCACCTTCTGAGTACACAATGCTACAAATCATAAAGTCAACATGTTACAAGACATGGTAAATGTATGACTATCTTCATAAAAAAAAAGACATTATTTGATACCATAGCAAAGAAAATGTTGATATGCATCTTTTCTCATACTATTTGTTTGAGGTGTGAAATCCAATAATTCTCTTAACACAATCACTTGATTCACATATTCAATTGAGATATTTTCTTTGCTAAGAAAACTTTAGTCTACATAATATGCATATTTTTAACTATGAATGACTAACAAAAGGAAAATATATTATAAATTTGTTACAGATCTCAGATAGAATATAATTATAAATCTACCAATAGGATCAGATGTATTGCAGAGTTTTGCAATAACTCAGATGATTGTTATTATGACATAAATATTAGTAAAACCATGAAAATCCATTTCAACATGCACATATAAGGTTAATTCCTTGAATCCAAGACCAATAGTGTACTTCCATAACGTAATATATCAATGTAGAAAAATATAAAGAAATAAACACAATTTCTCCTACTCTTACTAAAGTACAAGACATATCAACCTACAGTTGTTCCTCTGCCAAATAATGTGGTTATCTATTACAACTGCAGGCAGCCTCAACATTGCACTGATCAACCATTCAACACACATACAAGTACACACACACACACACACATACACACACACACACACACACACATTTGTAATATAATATAACTAAACCTTTATCTTAATTAAATCATTTTATAAATGCAAATGATTTAATTCCCAGTAAAAAAAAATATTCAAGCAATACTTAGTGACTTATATCATATGAAACATTCCTAAATGACTTTTAAAGTCTATTCATCCCAATGTAGTCTGGTGAACTGTTAACTTTTTATACATATAAATACAAAACCAGTATAGTTTAATCATCATCAAATTCTGCAGCATTGAACAAGGAAATAAGGTTTTTAGAAGTAATAAGGGATGTCTCATTACTCATATTAATGGGACTTAGTTGGTCATGGATTGAAGAGGAAAGAGGTTCACTATCATTCATTTGCTGTCTCAAAGAATGGTTACTCCGGGAAAGTGGAGCAGGTTTGCGGACCAGAACTGGGCTACCATCATCATAGGAATTTGAGTGTGGGCTGAAACAACAAAACACAAAATATTGATTTTCAGCATCATCATTGGAAACTAGGAGAGTAAGAAAATACAGTGAGTGAATATGGATGAAATGGAGTGGGTTTTTCTTCAAGTTGTAGTACAATTGGCACAACCCCATTCACCTATTTACCTATAGACCAAGCTGGTAATTCAAGATGTGGTAACCTAAACGAAGCAATTCACATTAAGGATATACTGATATTTCAATAGTATTGGCCCATTCAAGGTCATGGAGTATCGGCAGCACATGATTTTCTGCCAATACATGCTTTTAAAAAAAGAACTTATTATATCTTGTATCTTGCTCTGCAAGTTGTTCTGTCAAGCAGGATTTGGATGATTTATAGTGATAAAAATAAATTAATGAGACATACCTGCTCCTGCTGGTTGGTGAAGTCATCATGAAGTTATAATTTTTCCCATAGCTGATTGGAGTAGAATTCACACAGGGCTTGCTGAGAAACTGAGATCCCTCACTGCTCGATGATGAAAGGTCACAAAGAGGTTGGGCAAGACTGTGGTCATCCAAATCTTCGCCTGCATGAGAGAGAGAGAGAGAGAGAGAGAGAGAGAGAGAGAGAGAGAGAGAGAGAGAGAGAGCATGACATGAATAAAAATATGAAAAATAAGTATCCACAAATTATTGCAAAGTATATTGATAGTGTTGAAATCATTAGAGTAAAAACCAACATCACCCAAATAAAAGGAAAAGGTGATATGGTTATTGACTCAATATGATATTATCATAAAGTTTTCCATAATATATGAGGATTTATTCTTATAAGTTCTAGAGCAGTGGGAATACAGAGGCTTGACTTTAAAAATATAAAAATACTGAACCACTGGGTAAACTGAGTTATGTCAGATTTAACCATCAGTCATTCAATATCACTGTGGGCCAAAGTGTTGCTGCCACAAAAAAGCCCTTGATAATGAGGACCACAATGAAAGGTTTTAAAAACATTGGTACAGCCAGTAAATTCTTGCAACAGCTGGTAGAACATGCCTTGAAAACTAAGGTGCTATAGTGAATCATGATCAATCAAAATGAATCAAGATTGTTTTCTGTCAGATTCCTGCAACCCCAGATGACAGATAATTTGTAAGAGAAAACACTGGAAAGATTAAACAATAAATAAAGATAATACAAAATAGGTAATGAATTTGGCTTTCATAAAATGTGAAACAGGATGCAAAAGAATTCTGGAAATAAAATAAAAATTACCAAAAGTGCCTCTGGTGAAAATCACCACTTAAGAAATTTAAGAATAAAAAAATTAAACTAAATTAAATTAAATTCATCAACTCACCATCTGAGAAGTCTGTAGTTACATCAATTCCAGAAGTATTCATTTTTGAAGTATTCAAATTATCTTCTGAGGTCTTCCTCCATAAACAAGTAACTGGCTTTATTAAAAAGAACACACAGAAGACAACGAAGAACCACGTCTGTGTCATCATTGTCTTCACTCTCATCACCTGCAGACAACAAATATATGACCATCGTTAACACAGCAGGATAAGATTATGTAGATACCATTATGTTCATTTTCTAAGGTTAATTGATCAATACTGCATACAATAAGTGAAAGTGGTTTTCTTTTCTTTTTTTTTTTTTTTTTTTACTTTATGTGTACTCAGAGGATGTGGCTGTGGACGTGGCCAATAAGATTAAGAAGTCAGTAACTTTTCACAGGGGAGAATGTGGTATCCTCTGAGATTGTCTGAGGCTACCAGAGGCCTTTTTATTTTTAAATATCTAAATAAAATCTCATTTCTGGCTGGGATAGGAACTTAAGAAGTATAAACTTATAAGGAACTGTTGATTATGATGAATACAAATTATGTCAGATTTGGCATTCAGGCATTCAATATCACTGCAGGCCAAGGTGTTCCTGCCATCAAAATTTCTTAATAGTGAAGGGCACAGTTAAAGCCTCTAAAAACATTGCTACAGCCAGTTAAAGTTTGCAAAAGGCTGTAAAACACGCCTTAAAAACCATGGTGCTATAGTGAATCAGGATCAATCATAATGAATCAAAATTAATTGGGATTACTGCTACTTAATAAAACTACAGAGATGCAACATTATTAATGGACCTAGAATGGCAAACTCCAGATAACAAAAGATCCAAAGCTAACAAAAGGCTCATAAACAAACTGATACCGCTAACCACACTAGATCAGGACAACAGCAAAACAAACCAAAAGGGCAAGCTAGGTTCTGGACAACTCTGACTACCTCTGCTAGTTCAGGCTCAAGAAAAAAGCAACAATATCAAATTAGTTTCTTGACATGTCCAATAATTCATCTATTTAAATAAAATACATAAATACAAGAGAAAACTGTTTGGAATACTCAAAAACTCTGATATATATATATATATATATATATATATATATATATATATATATATATATATATATATATATATATATATATATATATATTTTATACAATAATAATACATCTTACTGATTTTCTGAGAGCATCTTTAATCCTCTTGCGAATGAGAACTCTTTTAATTACTGGAAGAGAAAGAGCAATGTCAGCTGTCAACCTCTTCTCTGGATCTGGATGTAGCAGACCAAGCAATAATTTCTTAAGTTCCTTAGAAACACCTGAAAAGTGCAATGCACAATTATAATAACATTCCACAACAGTGTAGTACAAAATTACTTATGATAGAATAATTAATTCACAGTATTCAATAATTCAGGGTGGAATACTTTGATCAGTGTATTCAATGATTCACAATAGAATATAATCTGTACAGAGTATTCAATTATGAATCTTTCATTCTTAAATCACTCAGTATAAATCTGTCGGCTTACCATTGGCTGCAGGAGGAAGCTCACCCTGTCTGAGCTTTTGCCAGGCATCTCCTTGTTTTGGAAGATCAAGGTCTGTGGCTAATTCCAGAATGGTCATTCCTAAGCTGAAGATATCAGCAGGAGGACCAAATTCCAACTTCATAACCTCTGGTGCCAAATACTTTGGATCTCCTTCCACAGCCTCATGATCTGAACCCTTAATGTAAAAGTTAAAGATAATCAATTAATAGTAGTAAATAAATTAATACCAATGAACTAATCATTTCCCTCATAATTATAAATGTAACTTAATACTGTAACTTTCTCAATATTCATATAGGTTCTGATGAGAGTGGAAATGACTGAATTTATTACTACTCTGACAACTTTTATTCTAAAACTAATTTAGACATCTTTAATTTCTTACCTGTGATAAATCAATGACTAGACCAAAGTCTCCCAGCTTACACAGGCCATCAAAGCCAATAAAAATGTTGTCAGGCTTAATGTCCATGTGAACAAGTTTATGGTTGTGTAAATGCCTTACAGCCTGCAAAAAGAGGAATATCACAGCATTAAAGAAAGTATCCGATTGAGAGATTAAACAATAGACGTTAAACAGAAGCCCTTTTTTACAAGCCACTATTTCTAAATCAAATGCACTCTAATTTAAATCACAACTAGGAGCAGTGCAGATAGCAGTGTCCAAAACACAAACAAATACACTTGACAAAAGGATGATAAAATAGCAATACACACAAATTCCCTAATTATGGTAACATTTTATGACAGCCAAGGAAAATTCAAATGACAATGTGGAGAGCATAATCTATAAATATACATTTTGCTAATTTTCCTATCACTACTAAAGAAGGATGATGAATGAAGAACTTGTGTGTAAATAGCAAGCTGTGTGTGAGTTGATAGTGTCAAAGTCTGTGTAATGTCACACCTGGCAAGACTGAGTGTGTGATGCTTTGTCTAGGCCATCCCATAAAATTGTTGATTAGCCCACAATACTTACCTGTAGCAAATCCACCAAGTACTCCCAAACAATGGACTCTGGAAGATCATGTCGGTCTTCTGCTACATCTGCCAAGGATGTTCTGCACAATTCAGTAAGAAGATACAGGTGTTGCCGCTCCTCCCATGCACGGTAGAATTGTACACAGTTATTGTGCTTTGCCAACTTCTCATGCTTCTGCACTTCCTTCATTCGTCTCTGCCTAATAGTTCAAGTTGGTAAAAGAAGATGCAATCATTACAAGAAAACTAAATTACATGAATCACAAAGAAATAAATAATTGAAAGAATAAAAATCTCTAATGAACAAAGTAAATTTTCTTAAAAACCATACAAGAAAGAGACTGTGTCCCCACTCCTTCATCCACTCAACTTCTCTGTTTCATTGGCTAATGGCCTTGCTATATAGAGACACATACCATATGCATCTTGCTGTCTTACCATTCATTATACAAGATATTTAAAAAAAAGAGCTATTGAATCAGCCAACAACTACTCAATTGATTGATCACAGTAGAAAATAAATGCCAACATGCAAGAGCATTTGATAACTGAGACAAATAAAATTCTTCAGTCCTCAAGACACATTTTTTATATCAGATTGTTATATACTGGAATACCTCTGCAAAAATTGTACGAGAGTCTCACAACCAAGTACATGAGCATATGATATTTAGATCATTCATTGCCTATACTCTGCAACATAATATTTTTATATCTTTACAATGTGAGGCCATACAAATGTTGATAGAAAACCAAAAGCATCTTGACTGATAAAAGTATCAGCCTCCATACCTATCTCCTTCACCACGAAAGCGAAGTAGAGTCTTCTTACAGGCAAACAGGGATCCATCCTCTTTGCTCCTGACACGATACACTTCTCCAAAGGAGCCAGCACCAAGTTTTTTCTCTATGGTATAACACTGTTCAAAGTACAGCTCAGGCTTCTTTGCACTATACACTGAACTCTGAACAATGAAGGCTGTTTTAGGGAGAGAGAACAGGAATACATGAATAAACATAATTTAACTTACAAAAGCCAATTAGGTAGTGTCAATTAACAATATTATTAAATTATGGCTATGAATAAATTAAAGTTAGGTATGATATTTTCTCAAGCATAGGTATTTTAAATTCACTGGAAAGAAATATATATGACTGTGAGAATCATGATTCACAACAATAAAACAAAAATATACCTTAAATTCTATGAAATAGAAACATATACTATTCATCTTTTACTTACAAGTGTCTGAATCTTCCCGAAATGACACAGGCTGAGGTCTATCACAGTCATTGACTCGTGAGAATATTCTTGTAACAGGACAACTCTTGACTGGGGCTCTTGGGGGCGCTGCAAACCTTGGTGTGCCTCGGGCCTGGGAGCAAAATTATTCAAATCAATATTATTGCTATCTGACTGATAAACTTTGCTTCTTTCAAATGTAAATCACTTCGGAACCGTTACCCCGAGTGAACGCCCAATCTCTACTCAGACCGTAGATAGGATTCAAACCCATGCGCTCGGGGATCCCAAGACCTCCAGAGTGCAAGTGGTTCCGCTGTACCACAGCAGGCCGAATTAGATTGATATTATAGAGAAAGAGAGAAAAAGATGAAGCCTGCTGTTTAGAAACTTAACATTGTTTTTATTCGACACTGTAATCAAAAGCTTTTCATCTCATCAACTCTCTTTTGACTAACTTTCTTCAAACTATTTCTCACTGTCATAATGTTGCATCTCTTGTTATGTTCCACTGCTATTTTCATGGCTACTGCTCTTCTGGACAAATCATATCACCAGTATAGCCAGTAAACCAAACCTCGTAAGCAAGGCCAGGGATAGGAAGGATATGAGAAATGAAATCAGTCTTCACGAAGTTAAGGGATCTACATTGTGTGCCTTTCAAAATAGTAAAGCAAATACCTTCACCCTTCCCAGTAATTGCCCTAACGTCTAATTAAACAAAACTAAATGAGGCATCTACTCCGACTCCAAGATCGGTAAATTTTTACTTTAACACTAACAATAATACCCCAAGATCTTTATGACTGTCAACATCTTTAATAAAGAAGTATACATACAGAAAAGATGTATACCATGAATCACTTCACTATGTTTTTTTCACCAGAATAACACAAGTCATATCAGAGATCCGTTAGTTGGGTGAAAGTCCACACTGACCGGCAACACCCATCCATTCGGTTTGGAGATAAAGGAAGTAGTACCCCAGTCACCACTTAAGGACTTCTATTTCGGCTTCTAAGGTCTATTTCACACTGATTTACTGGTCGTGTAATAACTTGAACTTCACCTACTTTTTTGGTAGATAAGGGAGGCTCTTCTGCTGTGAACACTGGGGCAGGACGGTGAAAAGATACTGACATACCGCTGTTACTGAGCATTTTTCGCGGCAAAACACTTGGTACCAAAACAAACACGACTCATTGCGCCGGCGCCGACCCAAGGGATAACGCACCTAAAACTACCCACTCCACCTATCCCGCCCACCCTAATAAACCTAATAGTCTTTAAAGAGGGTAAAGAAATAGGTCATACAGTCTCCATTTTCTTATGTTCTTATATCCCCAATACAATAGTCTGCAGAATCCTTCACACACCGCGACTCTGAGTCATGTTAATTGAAATCTGCCTAACTGTATTATGCATTCTTACTTGTGAAATCTCTATAAAGTATATCACCGCATATAAAAATCCATACTTAATACGAAACTATAACAAATTACGCTTACTTTACACAATAATAAATAAATACTTTAGTTCAGTAGTCACTGGAGGCAGACCACCAACAGCTGAGAAAAATGGAAGTCGACACACGGACTGAGATTAACCCCGCCGATTACTTTAGTCCGGATGCCTCTATGCCGGACTCTGGTCTATACAGGAAGTTTTGGTACCCAGGGGTTTTGGGCATTGGTGGTGTGGGTCTCATATCCTTCATGAACGTGCTCTCCAGAAGGCCGGCCCTTAGCGGTATGTACTGGGTGCCTTTCCTTTACCTATTCTCTATTCTGGCACCATTCTACCAACTAATTAAGGTGTTTTGGTATTAGTAGAGGTATAAGATATTTTGGTATTGGTAGAGAAAGCTGTCATTCGAACAGACACAGAAGGAGTAAACCAGTGGGAAGTAAACATTATTATTCCAAGACACCAATCATCTATATACTTTCCGTGGAAAATAACTCATTTAGTATTTATAATTATTTCAAGTGAGGTCAGCAAATTAAGAAAAACTTGATAAGAGTTCTGTGGGCGTCCCCTTGCCCTCCTCCAAGTCGGGTTATCCATTAAGCCCCCATTACACCTATACGGTTTCCTACGGCCAACTTGATCAACAGCGCCGTAGGAAATTCTGGCCGGATGACCAGAGCCATTACATGTATTTGAATGGCCGGAGACAATTTTGTCAGTCTGGCACTGTTTGTGGTGGAGGAAACATGTCTATTCCCGACGACACTCTCATTGCAACTGCTCTAGCGTGCTACTCAAAGACTATAAAAAGAAAAAGGAAGATTTGGTCCAAAGATTGGCTGTGTAAACAGCAAAATTATTTACATATAAACTTAATGAAGGAACTATACAATTAGAAAAAGATGACTGGTTCAACTATATGCAAATGGACCATGACACTTGTTTGGAGCTTTTAAGTCATGTCTCCCCTTTCATAGAAAAACACTATGAGAGACAGCCTCAGACTGAAGCTGTACCGTACGGCGAGCTATTACACGCTCCATCTGCAACCCTGACGTACGATGGCCATACGGCGAACTTATGTCTTGATAAAAGTTCATCCGGCCTGCCGTGGGTGAGCGTTCATACGGCCGATTTGTTATTACACACTAAGGTTTTGACGTATGCTAGCGCCGCGACCAACGGCGCCGTAGGAAACTGTATAGGTGTAATGGGGCCTTTACGGAAACAACCCGACAAACAGGATCGGCTTCCAGGTATCGTGCCATATGCCCATATAGCTGCAGTTGGCGTTGACAGACTATGCTAGTAATAGGCCTCGAATCGGTCTCACGGAACAATTGCTGATTTAATCATGAAACAACTCATATTTTCATTTTTTGTCATTAATCTGCTTGGTGTGAACTTAGGCCATCGAAATATTTTTGTTTTTGATTTGCCCAAAACATGACACTATGCTTATAGACTATAGTTTGGTGTGCCCCAAAACAGGCAGATTATGAGATGTTCTACTTACAGCAAGACAAAGGCCATTGCATTTAGCCAATTAATTTTATAATCAATCACAAGAGAAAGATGCATGAATATTAGTTTATGTATAATCAATACCTACATGTAATTACCTCTTTACCTTATTTAATGAAAGATTGATTTGCAGGTATTCAGCGGCACATAATTGCTGGCAGTGTAGGATTGCTGTTGGGTTTCCAAGTAGACAGATGGACAAAAAAACAGGCAGCCATCAGAGATAACATCTACTACAACTACATCATCAGTCACCCCGATGATTTCCCTCCAATTGGTGAGAGAGAGAGAGAACGTGTGTAAATAAAAATAATTAATTGAAAAGAATTCAAATTGAATCGTAGTTATCACATCTTTAGTGTAGGAAACTTTGAAAAATCTTAGGGAACTTTAATGCTTATCATGTGTCTTCACAAATGGAAAGTACTGTTTAGTAAAATACAGTGGAACATTTGTTGTCAAACTTGATTAATTCCTGAAGAACAGTCATAAACCAAAATGTTAAAAATTTTAAACCATTTTCCCCATAATAATGAATGTGAAATAGATTAATCCATTCCTGGAGGCCAGGGCTGCGTTTGAGAGAGTGACATCACTTTATTTGTGTTCCCTGCTGCATATATCTTGTATCAAACACTTTTGTACACCTCTCAGCTGAAATAAGGGATACTCATTGTTATAGTACAGCATCCAACTGACAGCAACACAGCATATGTTGAGTTGATTTTCCTGACAATGCTTATCATGCATCACTACCTGTCCTAGAATAAGTGAGGCACCTGTGTGCTGTGAAAAGTTAGTTTATTGAAATCTAGTTGTGAAGATAGAAGAGGATAGTATTGGTAATAGAGGTGTATATAAATTATTCTTTCTTTTGTTATATTTCTTTGTTGTTTTGGCAATTTGATGAAATCTGTATGGATAACTGTCTGATACTTTTTATTGCTATGATATTTGCATACAGTAACTCTCACCTTTTGCTTCCTTCATTGCTTTCATTACTGCTATAAACAATAGTGAGTTTAGAGCTGATCTTGATGGACCACCACTCCAATCTCAAAGTCTTCAGACACTCCAGCTTATTATTTAACTTGATTTTGTTCCCTGGTACAGTGCCATAACAGCTGTTTCAAGTCTTAATGATACTACTATTTGCAGCAGTATTTCTCCTGGAGTTGTCTTATGACAAAAACTCCCTGGGAGAATAACAAACTGACATACATATATGAATTTCAGTTATCTTCCTCAATTTTATTAACAGTATTTTTTTCAGATATTTTCGTATCTTCATATCGTGTTCCAGCACCATCATGCATCTCAACATCCCACACTATCGTACATCACCTTTTTCTTTAGAGACTGGCACAGTAAAGATTCTTTTTCATTCTTCCAGTACTTTTCCACTTTCAGTTACCTTGTTAAAAAATTTTGTTAGTTCTCTTACTCCTTTCCCAGCACCTCTCAATAATTCACTTGTTGCTTCTGTAAGGCATGGAATTCTATGAACTTGATCTCTTTCAACTGAGGTTTTGGGATATGTATCTTTTCTTTTTTTCTTTTTTTTTCTGGCATCTGTATGAAAGCTGGCTTACATTAGAAAAAGATTCCATTTACTTTCATATTGATTTAACTCACAATCACCTGTTTTGTAGCTAAGAAAAAAAATGACATGCTTTTTATTTATTTTATTTATTTTCCAGAGAGAAAGAAATTCAGCGAGGTGCTTGAGAGTTGGGTACCAGCCCGCTAACTGTACACCATTAGTTTCACCACAAGCACTGAAGAATGGGGACTTTATTTGTGGTATGCTGTAGCTCTATTTATCACTATCGGGTCTTTTTCTTTCTACTCATTTTCTCTTGTTTTATAAAGTGTTCAGATCATACTCTAGAATTTTTTCAAGTCAAACTTCCTTAAAAATTTCAAGAAATGCCAAGTCAGTTTCTTATGAGAATTTATCATATTGATGTAAATTGCATACTGAAGACTTTTCAAGGCAAAGATACTGTTGGGCAGGCTGTTTAGTATGTATGGCATGTAAATATATAAATAAATAAAAAAATGTATCTAATAATGAATTGTTTATTGTGTTTGCTTGAAATCACTAGCATAAGGATAGTGGATGATATTTTTATTACGTACTTTAAATATATGACAGAGCACTTTATAAATTATAAACTTTAACATGTAGGACTTGGTGAATTGTATAAGTAGTAACTAATGTTAGTAAAATATTGTAGATCTTACTGGGTACTAGCACTTGGGATCTTGTATTTTTTTCAATTTCTTTCTGTTGTTTAGTAAGAGGGAAATGAAGGGATTTGCATTGGAGAGTGATGAGTGACATAGTAAGTGATTTATTTTGGTTTCTTTAATAGGATCTAAAAAGGATTAGGAAAGATATCATTATCACAATAATCATATCAGGTTCTTGGTTACATATTAATCTATTTTTGAGTTATTGATTTATCATTATGGCTGTTGTTCATGGTTCCAATCTAGCGATAATAGATCATTTTAATTTTTAGATTGGGAGCATCTTTTACTCTCAAAATCAAATATAGTAATTGTAAAACAGTATTTTCATTGGTAAGAACAGAACTTCAACAAGTTTTCTAAGATAAAGATTGAAG
>CM035199.1:16368564-16371064 GCA_020233015.1 Callinectes sapidus | reverse complement strand
TCTCTCTCTCTCTCTCTCTCTCTCTCTCTCTCTCTCTCTCTCTCTCTCTCTCTCTCTCTCTCATACGTGACACCTTGAAACCCCAATACTTTTCTGCCCTCCTTCCTTCGTCGTCCCCCCTCCCTCTCTCCCTCTCTCCCCCTCTCCCTCCGCTCCTCATCATGTGACATCAGCGCTGTCGAAACACACACACACACACACACACACGCTTCATATTTCTTTTGTATCTGTAGACTATATGTATAGATATTCATTCATGTGTGTGTGCGTGTGTGTGCTAGGGTTGCGTAAACGTTATCGTGGTTTATTTTTCCTTTCTTTCTTTCTTTCTTTTATTGGTGTGAATGTTGTTGTACATGGGTGAATGAGTAGAAGATAAGCGTACCTACATTGCCTCATCATTGATAATCCCTCCTGTTTTTTCATGTATGGGAGGGGAAAAAATCATTATCTTTTACCCCTATTTTATTAATGGTATGGGATCTTTCTCCCTTTCTAATGAAAAAAAATAACACAGATAAATGAAATGACAGATACTGTGATGGATTATTTTATTTTATTTTTATTCTTTTTATCCCTCCCATCCTTCCTGCGTATGTGAGCAAGTGAAGGTCATATTTAACGCGGCATGATTGGTGGGTTGAGGAGGTGCAGCAGCACGTGGCGTGGACGCGTGTTTGGGTGCTGTGAGGTTGCGTCATCAGTGTGTAATGGAGCATGTCGCGATGAGAGATACAGATAGATAGATAGACAGACAGACAGACAGAGAGAGAGAGAGAGGGGGGGGGGCGAGTCTTTCCCCTGGGCATATAGATAGAAGAGATTACACGGGGGGCCTTATTGCATGAGTTTTATCCCTCGCTGACGGACGGTGGAGCATGACACGCGAAATATTGAACCCTCTGAGCCCTGGGGAAGCGTGGCGGGATCATGGATGGGAGAGAAATTGAAATATTCTTACTCCTACAAGGAATTAGATCAGTGTTCAGAATAAAAGATGAATCCAGACATTGAAAACGAACGAGCTTGGAAATGGAAGCGTATCTCGTTACTTTTTTTTTTACTGGCTTATTTAATCAATTGTGTGCTTATTGATTTATTATTTTTATTGAGAAAGGATGAAAGGGTAGAAAGCGAGAAAAGTAGGAAGAGATGTAGAAAGAAGAGGAAGTAAAAAAATAAAGATGCTTAAAGAAAACAATGTATAGTACTGGAGAAACTGAATCGTGTTAAATGTTTCGTCTTTACCTGTCGTGAGTACACATGAAAGACCGACGATGATATTGAAGTTAACCTCTTCAGTACTGGGGCAAAGCAAAACAAAGGAACCGGAGAACGTGAAGGTGGACGAGGAGAAACTAGAATAATGATGTAGACAGAAAATAATGACTGTCAATGGTGGAGAATTATGGTGTTCCGTGATAGTATAATGATAGTTATAATGACAGTAATGAGGACACTATTAACGACAAAAAATAGCGAGAAATGAGAAGGAAAAAGATAAAGAGAACAAAACAAAAAATACAGTAATAAGATATCAGATAAGAAATAGGAGGACAAGAATGAAATAAAGATAAAAAGCGGAAGGAGAAGAAGAGGAGGAGGTGGAGGAGGAGAAACAAAAGAGAACTAAGGGTGATAGCGTAATGGAAATCAATACTTTAACAGATTCCGATTTTTAAAAGTTTGTGGAAAATGTCCCTATCAGGAGGAATATTCCTTTCTACAAAATGGGAGAGTGACGAGAAACAGGAGACCGTAGGAGATGAGGGACGGAATGAAGGAGGTAGAAGATACGAAAAAGATGGGATAGTAGCGAGAAAAGGAGTCCGTAGGAAGTAGAAAATAGGAAAAGGGACAAAACAGAAGGATCTAACCTGGAATTAAGACTGTAGAAGGTGAGGGACGGAGTGAAGGACATAGAAGATACGAAAAAGATGGGATAGTAGCGAGAAAAGGAGAGCGTAGGAGGTAGAAAATAAGAAAAAGGACAACAAAACAGGAGGATATAACCTGTAATTAAGATATAAGAAGATAGAGTAAAGAGTGACATGAATAACTCAGCGCTCCTTTTTATCTTCGGTCTTGTCGCTTCTATAAGGACGAATGGAATTAGGTAAAAGATAAGAACGAGATAAGATTCTATATCATTGGTTCCTATAGCCCTGGGGGGGGGGGGGAGGCGGCGAGCCTCAGAAGAAAGGTAGAAAATTTTCCTGTTATGTGTTATTTTCTTGACATGAGCTTGGGTCAGTACTGTAACGATAGGATTATGAAATACTGCAGAAGTATCATCGTTGAGCTCCATAGCACAGCAGGGGAGAGAGAGAGAGAGAGAGCGAAGGCAGGAAGTGAGAGAGAAATACAAATTACTGTCGTTGACTGGTGTGCTCGCTACAAATGTCAACGGATAGACAACTCATTAATACGCCCCCCCCCCCATCTCTCTCTCTCTCTCTCTCTCTCTCTCTCTCTCTCTCTCTCTCTCTCTCTCTCTCTC
>CM035199.1:16332107-16342107 GCA_020233015.1 Callinectes sapidus | reverse complement strand
TGTTAGGCTCAGCGTGTTTACAGAAACTAAAGAATTCCTTTTGGTAATGTAGAGGCAGTACTGCTCTATACCTGACGCCCACGCTACTCCTATGGTGACGGGGAAACGCCACTGAGGAAAGACTTCGCTAAGGAGGATAGAGTATAAAATCTTTCTTGGGCTTCACCTTACTGAGCGGTTACACGTGTTATTCAGACACATTTATCAGCACTCAGGTATTTTTCCGTGTACAGAGCAAAGTCTACACGCCTCGACGGCCTTCACAGTAATAAGTACATACTATCACTGCTGTGGGCAACTCGACCGTGTGATTATAATCATGTTCACATGTTATTGTTTTATATTGGAGAAAAGCAGCATGGAATGAAAAATATTCTATTTGGTTGTTCTTTCCTAGAGAAGCAACAGTTGAAATGTTAGGAAATAATGTACTTATTTGTACAGTGTTTCCTGTCACCATCATATTCCATTTATTTATATTATTGATTTCATGATTCCTTTTTGCAGAGACTCTCATCTAACATAAATCAATAGAGAAAAGATAATAGCATTGTGATTGGTAAAATGCCGGGATTTTGTGTGTGTGTGAATTAACCGTCATGGTGCCATGACGACGTAGGAGTTCACCTCTTGTGGGGAAAAGAAAAAGAACCGCTGAAAATACTTATGTTCAGCGATGTACTTAAAGACAGCTTTCCAAGGTATTTTCACTACATACTTTCTCCTTCCATTTAACACACACACACACACACACACACACACACACACACACACACACACACACACACACACACTTAATGTTACTTTCCATCAGAAGAGAACGTCATGCCACCGTTAGGTCCGTGAAAGTTTCTAACGTTCCTCCTCCTCCTCCTCCTCCTCCCACTGCTAACATGACTCATTTGTTTATCTAATCATGACCATTCGCGAGTCTTAGATTGGCCTCAGTCATCACCTCCGTTACTGACACTCGCCCTGTTGGGGAGAATACATGCCAAAACAAATGAAGATAATCACTGTCACTGTGGATACCCCGGCCCCCTTCCCCCTTCCCCCCCAAACATGCATACAAGTGACCCTCAGTGTTTTCCACCCTTCATACCGGTTTACCTGCTGTTGTCAGTGCTTACCATGTGCCCTTCACTGTCCTTGCACAAACTGTTACGTGGTTTCTTCAGGCTTCATCCTTTAAATTATGGCGTTACTATTGCTGATCGTAGACAAGGAAGCGAGGAAAAAATAATTACTCCACTTTAAATTCAGAGACAAGATGGATGTTTTTAAGATGTGTGTGTGTGAGAGAGAGAGAGAGAGAGAGAGAGAGAGAGAGAGAGAGAGAGAGAGAGAGAGAGAGAGAGAGAGAGAGAGAAACTCCTACTCTCGTATTTCACTTCAAATCAAGGATACTACACGTTTTGATCACAGTGTTTCTTCCTCTATTTATTTTCTTCATCGCCACTTTCATGCTGAGCCACATGCCACTATTCTTCAAATCATATCAATTATCACAAACCAACTGTGTGAGCTTAAACTTCCTAAATATTATGAGTGTGATCAAACTGTATATTTTCGTGCTCCCACCAGGTCTGAGTTTGAGAGATGGTTCAGTTGTGTTGCTTGAAACATTACTTTAAGGGTTATCTGGAGCAGTCATCGGGTCGAGGTACAGAACACAACAGTCCATAGATTGAGGCTCCTCCCCGACTGACTCCCTTAGTAACTCGGGTGTGGGATCAATGAGGGCAATGCTTCCCTTAGAGCAGTGACCTGTGGAAAAGTAGTCAAGTATGTTATATTCGTCTGTACCTTCATGTTGTATAAATCCTTCAGGTGTTCGTTGTAGACTTCACTAGGTGTTCTCTTCGTAACAAGGGTCCGTAATCGATGAAAACAACGCGTTCCTTAAACCTGAAATAGTACTTACACATATAACTTGTAGTTTTCACCAAATAAAGAGATAAATAATATATTACAGCATTCACAGCCTTTTACTGGTAAGAAGCATGCTGAGCAATCCTAATGGAACAGAAACCCGAGTATGTAGTACTCACACAGTATTCCCTGGGATACAGAGAGTTGGGAACGAAGAGGTTAATGATCTTTCGAAAGTCACCACCCTCTCTTTCAACTCTGACATTCGCTCCTACACACCACTGCACACTTCACAACTCTGTCACAATGGCGATCTCACGCGCCACTGCAGTTGTGTCGAGGCGGCACAAACACGAATGGAGCTAGACAAGGTTAAGACATACGAATCCTACCATTTTGGCGTCTCACACTTGCACTCTTCTCAAGGACACCAATCCTTCACTTCCCTAATTATTCAGTCGACGTGACCAGAACTCTTGTGTGCGCCTACGTGCTTATCGTCTTTGTGTAGTCATTTACGTTAACACTGCAACGGGCTTTATGAATTGCTGTTTGATTCCTGCGATGACGATAATAGCTTGTACGAATCCTTCTTCCTTCAAGAGAGAAAATGTAGATAATGAATGAGTTGAGTTATGTGTGGCACTGCTCCTTCAAGGCCATAAGACGCCTGCCATGACTATAGGAGAGAAAGCGCTATCTCTCCCACTGAAAACTGTCGAACTTGAGAGAGAGAGAGAGAGAGAGAGAGAGAGAGAGAGAGAGAGAGAGAGAGAGAGAGAGAGAGAGAGAATTCATAATGTCAGGGAAAAAAAGCGCCAAGTCTCCATTGAGCCAGCAGTGGATCAGCATAAGAGTACTTACATAGTACTCGTACTGACACACGTGCACCGGAGGAGATCTTGGGTGGGATCTAGATTTGGGAGTGAGATAAAGTTAGAGGTGCAGACACTTGACACACCTGTGCTCAGTTTATTATTTTTTAGTAGTAGTAGTAGTAGTAGTAGTTGTTGTTGTTGTTGTTGTTGTTGTTGTTGTAGTAATTGGAGGAGGAGGAGCAGGAGAAAGAAAAGTTGATTATCAGCAACAACAGCAGCAGCACCAACAGGGAGGATAAGGAGCACTATATGATATCAAGGCGAAGGATTCCTCAGGCACATCTATTTTTCCGCTGGAGAGAAAAAACTATCAAGAGGAAAAGATAAATCAAGAGCCACCACCTCACTCTCCGGCAAGAACTGAGACGCAACAACACTCCTTCTTTTATGTATCTTCATGATGACTACATAGATGGGCACTTGCAGCAGCAGCAGCAGCAGCAGCAGAGATGAGTGTTGCAGCTCTCAGTCACTAATCACGACACATTCATACCACACCAGTTTATCCCTCTGACTCAGCACCTGCTTATCAGGGAAGAGACACTTTGTGCTGTCTGTGTGTGTGTGTGCGTGACGGCCAGTGGGTGCATAGGTTCACTGTGTGTGTGTGTGTGTGTGTGTGTAGAGGGGGTTGTCATGTGCGTCATTTTGATCGGAGGAGGAGGCACGATATGACTCTGTCTTCTGGCACGTGTGTGTGTGTGTGTGTGTGTGTGTGTGTGTGTGTGTGTGAGAGAGAGAGAGAGAGAGAGAGAGAGAGAGAGAGAGAGAGAGAGAGAGAGAGAGAGAGAGAGAGAGAGAGAGAGAGAGAGAGAGAGAGAGAACCCATGAAAATTATGCAAAACGCCATCCCTAAGAAAACAACAACTAAAAGTATGAAAAAATTTAGATATACATGATTTACAATTTTCCGCTTCCTATTTGATCCAATGACTCCCTCCACCATACTCGTACCGATAGTCACGTCACGGGTCAGTTGTCGAGTAACAGCACACTCACTTCCACTGTGTTTTGTGTCTTTCCTTAATCCTAATTCCTCTGTTCTCTTGGCAACCCTAAAGAAATGTTAGTTTTTTTTTTATTTCTTTTACTTATTGACTTTTTATATATAAATCAGAGAATATAATGGTGAGGGAATTCCTAAACGCATTGTTAGTAAGTGTGGCATGTTGTTTGCCTCTTGATCGTGAGTATATGCATCATTCTGTATGACATAGAACAGCGAGGAGGATTGAGGGGAAGTTATCCACCAGTGCAGTGCGGTCGAGTATATGAGTGAACAGGATGGAGACATGGTAGTGGGATGAGGACGAGGAGATGCAGAGTCAATCAAGCTTACCAGATGGGTTGTAGTTAGTTTTAGAGAAATAAATACCATTTAAATGAAATAGCAATCATTTGAAATAGGTAGAAAGACAAAAAATAAATAGATCAATAGATAAGTGTATAGTAGTAATCGTAGTAGTAGTAGTAAAAGGAGCAACACGAGAAAAGTAAGAAGTAACAGTTTCTCGCCCCGTAGTACTCTTGGATCCACATCTTGCTTCAAGTTTCACCGTATCCAAGGTCTCTCTCTCTCTCTCTCTCTCTCTTTCCTCCGATTCCTCCCACACTCTCTTCAACTCTCCACCACCACCACCACCACCACCACGAGGCCACACGAACTGCACCCCGCATGGCAACACAACTCGGGTCGTTCACCCCCTCCTTCTCTTCCACCACCACCACCACCACCACAACCACCACCACCACAGACATCATCACTGGTCACCAAATATTACATTACACCCAGAAAGGAGTACTTCTTCCGACTCTTTTAGTTATTATTGCCCGTGTGTGTGTGTGTGTGTGTGTGTGTGTGTGTGTGTGTGTGTGTGTGTGTGTGTGTAATCTTAACTATATTGATTCTACTATCTTCGTGAGGGTCTCATTGTTCCTTTAGTTGAAATTCAGTATCATAACTTATTCTTCTTTCCTTCATGTAGACGAGAGAGAGAGAGAGAGAGAGAGAGAGAGAGAGAGAGAGAGAGAGAGAGAGAGAAAGAGTGCGGGTGGTGGCGGTGGGGGGGAGCCTTCCAGTGTGCCTACAACCAGTTCTTTCATGGTCACGTGTGTCGGTGTTGAGGATCACATGCCAGACTCGTGATCTCGGTGTATTACCTCCCATGCAGCGAGAACTTACTACACCTTCCTTGTCTGGTGCACGGGATCTATGGTGCAGTCCTTCCACACACCACACACCACCCTCGCTATCCTCTGACTCTGAGAGGGTAGCAATTACTTCCATAGCATACAGCATTTTGAGTGTCCCGCAGACTCGAGGGGTCAAGAGACAACCAAGGACGTTAACAGTAGCAAATGAAAAGCATTCTCTCTCTCTCTCTCTCTCTCTCTCTCTCTCTCTCTCTCTCTCTCTCTCTCTCTCTCTCTCTCTCTCTCTCTCTCTCTCTCTCTCTCTCTCTCTCTCTCTCTCTCTCTCTCTCTGTTATAATGATCGAATGAATAAAGTGTGTGTGTGTGTGTGTGTGTGTGTGTGTGTGTGTGTGTGTGTGTGTGTGTGTGTGTGTGTCGTTAATGTGAAGGAACAGTATCAGAACTGAAAAAAAAAAATAATAAAATCAGACATAGACACTGGCGTAGGTTGCTGGAAAGGGCATGCAGGCAGGCAGACTAGGGTGATAAAGGGAAGAATTATTACACAGAGCATGATTTCGAGGACACTTTGAGCCAACATAACATGGCATGATCAGAAGGGAATAGGGAGAGACGCGCATAGAATAGTAAGATCAAGAAGCGAATAGGGAATTGGGTCAAGGGAGCGTTTAGTCACCCAAGCCTAGGTTAGCGTCCAGTGAAAGGTGTGTACGGGACGGGGGAGTTTGCGCAATGTAGTTTAGATATAGATGGGCGAGACAGTGCTCTGTAGTTAGCCATTCACGTAGGGCCAGGCTATCTTAAAACTATATATATAAAAAAAAGGTAATGTAAGGAAATACACTTGTCTGGAAATTGTTAGAGGCATTCGTAGGATTCCAGTGTTACGAGAAAGAGAAAAATATATGTTCCTAAATGGTTATTCCTCGTCCTAAAGGAAGGAGGTCAGAAGATTAATTGCCAGAGTTGACCAATAATAGTAAGAAGAAATGTGCGTCCCAGTACTGAAGGGGTAACGGGTGTTACTGACAGGATTTATTTATTTATTTTTTTTTTTTTTTCAAACTGTGTGGTGGTGATGCTCAGTGTCTTGACGAGCATAATGACCTTTGCCTGTGTGTGTGTGTGTGTGTGTGTGTGTGTGTGTGTGTGTGTGTGTGTGTGTGTGTGTGTGTGTGTATGTGTGTGTAAGTAAATAAGTAACTTAATAAGTATGTACGCCTCAATTCCATAACCTGTTTGCATGCTTTCTTAGCGCTTCTGGCCGTGTCTAATACATGGCTGGGTGGCGGAAAGAAAGAAAATAAAGAACAAGAAAAAGAATATGGAGTTGAAGGGGGAGGGGAAGAAAAGAGGATAAGGATAGAATAAGACTTAATCAGCTATACACGAGGGAATTATAGGGATGATGACCCATGCGTGACTACCAGGCTGACCTTACCACCTGTCCCTCCCTTCTGTCTCTCTTTCTTCGTTTTTCTCCGTCTTTCTTTTCTCTTTCTTTCTCACATCTTGTTTCTCATCTCCCGCCCCTCCTCCACCTCCTGATTAAAACACACCCTCCGTCGTTCTCCTCCTCCCTCCAGTTCTTTCTTCTCTCGCTTCTGTGCTTTCTTTACTTTTGTTTTCTTCTTTAGTATATTACTTCGATATTGTATTATCATTATTCTATTATTATTATTATTATTATTATTATTATTATTATTATTATTAGTAGTAGTAGTAGTAGTAGTAGTAGTAGTAGTAGTAATACGAGTAGTAGTAACAAAAAGGTGTACAATGATATGAACATGCATGGTTTGGTGGTTATGGAGGCTAATGCAGACTGAGCTGGCATTAGCAGGATGATTTCTTTTCTGCATGCAGGCAGAGTCCACGAGACCGGTTTTCCTGTGCCTGTTCCAACCCACCCACACAACGGCTAACCAGCCAACCAGCCAGCCAGCCAGACTCGGGTCAACGTTTTTTATGGTTGGAAGTTAGGTCAAGTTGGCCACAGGTGGTGTTGATTTAGGGTAGATAAAACTGGAGGACGCGAAGGCGAAGAGACGTAATGGAAGATAGGGTGGAAGCAGAAAGGTTGTTGCACAATGTACTCTTACCCTGCCACTTTTCAAACCTTGTAGTGCGATTGCTTCCTGTCACGGTATTCTACACCAAACCACGATCGATTATAATGAAGTTCCTTATGACTTCGGGTACACCTTAGTACACTTTCCTATTTTGAGTCCTTGCTGTTCCAGGAATTCCACATTGTACACGCTATAACTTTGCAGTCTGCCGTTAGAAGTGCTCGTTTCCAACCTCATTTTACACTTCAAGGTCTCTCTCTCTCTCTCTCTCTCTCTCTCTCTCTCTCTCTCTCTCTCTCTCTCTCTCTCTCTCTCTCTCTCTCTCTCTCTCTCTCTCTCTTCCGTGAGCCAGCTTCTAATGCCTTTCTCTTTTTTTAGCTGCTAATGCATCTCCATTATCCCAAAATGAGAAACCTTCCCCTATAAAGGTGGTTTCATTCTGTGTTTTGTGGCCAGCCAGCCCACATTCTCTAATTTTCACACATGAATATACATATGTAAATTATCTTTTTTAGAAATTATGATCGTAATGTAAATATCAGTTACTGTAGCTCCTCAGTTACCATAAGTCACACCACTGCGCCACGTCACCCAAATTCCTGTATGAGATTTGAGCTTCATCTCTGTATCTCTTGCCTGATTTATTCTACTAGCTACATCTTGGAGCTCGAGTTGTCGAACTTGAAGTCTGCCTGTTTCTGAGCTTTAGCCAGAAGTATATCTTACCCTTTTCATTCATCTATCATCCCTACGGTTTATCTATTTTTCGTTTGTAGTGCTTTTGTCCATGTTGCTAAAATCCATTTCATGCAGATAACTAAAACAGTATAGAAATTTATGAATGGAAATGATAGATGGTCAAATGTATGCATACATACGAGTATATCTTAAACACAGATGACATGTGTAGCCCTGCTGATGTCTTGCAGCTTTCATGTTTTTACACACGTTGACCACATCCTTGTTTCATGTACTTTTCCCTGATTTACCTTTTATTGACTTCCTTACTGTGCATATGGTTTACACTTGCAGTACATCATCTACGAGCACGAAATACGAATCATGTGACCAGGGTGTCGTTCGACCTGCTCGCCTTGCTGCAATGACCTTGGTTACTGTAAAGATTGTGAGTCAGGGCACTTTAGGGTAGGTCAAGAGAGGCCTCGAAAGAGACTGGACGTTGAGGACACTGTAGGCGGGAGTAAGAGGGATGGAGTCGGGTAGAAAGGAGGGAGAGGGATTGGCAGAGCAGACGGATGGGGGGGATGTTGCTAGTGCAATCCGAATACACGTGACCCACCAAACCAGACTCCATCCAGGTAGCTGGTGCATCTCATTAGAAACCACAGCCTCCGGCACTACTTGTCAACCATGTAGGAGGCCACGTGGGGACAGTACAGTACTGAGCGTCGAGTAGGAGTGAAGGCCAACTATACAAGCCTCTGGGCCCGTATTAATTAAGATTCTTAAGTGCGTATCTTTTTCTTAGACGAATTTCAAGTCTTAAAATCCGTCTTAACCTCCCGAAATTGGTGTTGCACTTTAGCCATTATCTCATCAACAGTAAATTTGAAGCTGCTGATGAGATAATGGCCAAAATACAACACCAATTTCAGGAAGTTAAGATGATTTTTAAGACTGGAAATTCGTCTAAGAAAGTTACACACTTAAGAATCTGTTAATACGGACTTTAATAATGAACCAAACACATGTAAATGTTACTGGAACCTGGTTATCTCGTGTTTCTAAGCCCCACAGTAGATCTTCTAATTTCTATTGATTTATCATATAATTGTTACTGTTGATGCGGTTGGTAAGGGAAAAAGAGGAAGGAATGGCGAGGATACTTGACTGAAGGACGCTTGTGACGTTTACTGTGAGGGAGGGGAAGGGATGGGCGTTTTTTTTTTTTTTTTTTCCACCGCATCATTCATTGTGTGGGTGAGTTGCTATGTGTGTGTGTGTGTGTGTGTGTGTGTGTGTGTGTGTGTGTGTGTGTGTGTGTGTGTGTGTGTGTGTGTGTGTGTGTGTGTGTGTGTGTGTGCGTGCGTGTGCGTGTGTGTGTGTGTGCGTGTGCGTGTGTGTGTGTGCGTGTGTGTGCGCGCGCACACACGTGCACGCACGCGTGCGTGGGTGCGTGCACCGTTGGGTCCATTGGCTGACCTGAATTCGGGGACAATGATTACCTTCAATATTTTTCTCACACAGTTGCTCTCTCTCTCTCTCTCTCTCTCTCTCTCTCTCTCTCTCTCTCTCTCTCTCTCTCTCTCTCTCTCTCTCTCTCTCTCTCTCTCTCTCTCTCTCTCTCTCTCTGAGGCTTTATCCTCACCACTTATACATGCGAGGCATACCATAGCGGATGTCATGTATGCACACACACACACACACACACACACACACACACACACACACACACACACACACACACACACAAGAACAGTCAAGGTCATAATTTCCTCAGTGATACGCAGATCGCTGTTACTAAAGCAGAACTTTGTGTGGTGATAGGTGTTGTTCACGGTCTCATTTGTTGCTTAGAAGAAAATGTGGAAAGTCTCTACAGGGGAATGGTTGAAGGGCATAGACTGGTTGCTGGTCGTTCGTCCCTATCCGCCCTTAGTGTCCCTTGCGTAGATCTCGATAACTCAATAATTTCTCGTGTCACGGTTTCAGCCTCTCTTCGTGTCCATGCCTTATTTTTCTTCTTTTTTTTCTTGCTGGACTGATGGACAGCAAAGGTATCGAATTCATCCACGTGACACCCATGTGGGCCTCCTAATAAAATAATTTGAAGTGTAAATTGTGAAGGTTAAGGAAATAATATAGCATGCCAATAAGTGTGTGTATATGGATATACGATTGTGCAAGAGACCGACACCGGATCCATTTTTATTTTATTGATAGAAATATAAAGCAAAAGTCTCTCTCTCTCTCTCTCTCTCTCTCTCTCTCTCTCTCTCTCTCTCTCTCTCTCTCTCTCTCTCTCTCTCTCTCTCTCTCTCTCTCAACCAATAAGATTTCCCG
>CM035199.1:16291929-16327105 GCA_020233015.1 Callinectes sapidus | reverse complement strand
CTCTCTCTCTCTCTCTCTCTCTCTCTCACACACACACACACACACACACAGACGCTACCACTTTTTTTCTCTCTCTCTTGCTTTTAAACGGACTGAGGCTCTCAATGGAGGGGAATGGGTGGCAGCTGCTTAGATCAAGAGAGAGGAAGGAACAGGAATGGAAAAGGGGCGGCCGGGGTGTAAAGCAAGCTAGGGATGGAGGCAGTATTGTGGAAAGTGGAGCGTAGGGTGGTTCAGAGGTTAGGTGAAAGGTGTGTGTGTGTGTGTGTGTGTGTGTGTGTGTGTGTTGGGTGGAGCAAGGAGTGAGTAGACGGCCTTAATTGGTATAAAACGAGTGTGAGAGGAAAGGTGGCATCGTAGTTTACTGTGGAGATGATGTGATTGACGATTTAGGTGGAAGCGTGGTAGTGGGAGGGAAAGTAATGGATAATTAGTAACATGAGGGTTGTAGAGCCAGCGGGGTAGTGTATGAGGAGGGGTTTGCAGCCTGTGTTGCTTCTCTTATGTGGCCTGCGCAGCTCTGTGGTGGATTCAAGTATGACTTGCGTGCTCGTGGTCCTCCTAGTATTGATCAGCCTCCCCGTAACCAGAAAGGGCCGGATCGCAATCATTCGACGGCGAGCGTGCATCCTCTCTATACAGGTGGACTTTCCTTGCTCTCGTCGTTAAGAGAATAAGGAACAGCTTATCACACTTTGGTATGAGAATATTCTAGTGAACGTTCCTGAGAGCGAAGAACTACCATTGGTCATCAGCCAGCCACCCACCACCCGACAAGCCAGCCAACCAGCCATCAAGCCAGCCACCCAGCCGCTCTACACTGCCAGCCAGCCGCCCGGGGTTCAGCAGTCAGTCGCGCCACGTGTGTACGAGCGAGCGGTAGTAACCAGCATTGCTCTGCTAGGCGTCCTCTTGCCCTCAATCTTGGCAGACAAGAGACAGCGTGGTTTGACTAGACTCTGTCCTTCCGACAGCTTGAATTTGGCATCCATCTGAGAAGATTCGTTTGGGAAGTGAGGGAGAAGCACCGTCGTCTCCACTACAAGCTGTGTGACAGACGAACAGCCGAACACCCCCGCCCGTCACTGGACCGCCCGCCACACCATCGACTGCAACAAAGGAATCCTGGAGGGCCACAGCTTTCCCAGGCTGGCGCTTTTATTTTTTCGGTTTCTGAACAACATGGACGTTTTCCCCGTGGTTCTCTAGCACAAGGTGGTGAGGACGTCAGCCACCGGCGCCACATCTCACCTGAAAACACGAGAACGCTACCATCAGGAACCGCGGCTCGCCACCCCCATCACCACCAGCATCAGCTTCACCCGCATCCCGCCCCACTCCTGTTGCTTGGTGAGTAGAAATATTATTCTGTATAGCTTCATACAGTCATGTATTCTAGTGTGACAAATATTAAGTTCCATATGTCTTTATGCCTGAAGAGGAGGTTGAGGTCAAACCATAAAAGGGTTAACTTGTCGTACGGGTAGAAGCCTTACGTGCCCCGCCTCCCCACGCCCCCTCTAACTGGGAGATGTAGGACATGAAAGAAAGTTCAGACACTGCCGGTGTTTGTACCAACAATCACATGTATTGTATTAGGTCTGAGGAGTAGCAGGGAATTACGTACTTTGCTCAGTTTTAAGTTGCGAATAACACGATCATGAACATAATGTGGTAAAAGCGAGACAGAGTGAAGTGTGAGAGGGGTGTGTGTGTACAACTGCTGCTGCAGACGTGTTCACTCACGCACGCACACACACACTCACTTTATTGATTCGATCATTATTACTGTTGATATTATTAATCGGCACCGGTTTGCCACGTATGTCTGCTTTCGCTACCCCCAACTTTGATCTCTCTCTCTCTCTCTCTCTCTCTCTCTCTCTCTCTCTCTCTCTCTCTCTCTCTCTCTACGTCTCCGTATGACGAGAGATGAGAGATTTAATCTAGCCATTCCTTCAACTAACCACTGCAATGCATTAGATATCAGTCAGTCAGCCGTTCAGTCACTTACCATCTAGTGTGTCTGTAATTCATTCTTATCAGTCCTCGTTCCCTAAACTTCTCGTAAGCTGGACAGGGGATTTTGCAACCAACTGAGCTTGGCTTGACTGAAATCTGGTAGGCAGAAGAAGAAATGGGGGAGGGGGAAGAGGCGAGAAAAAAAAAAAGTGGGACGCTCTGCTGATCAATCATTATTTTTTTTAGTCAGTCCATCCTTCATGGTGTAGTGTGGGTGAGTGGGTTGGTTATTGATAGATCATCCTTCATTGCCTCTGGTGTGGGTGTGAGTGGGTATGTGTGCATGACAACGTTAGAGATACATAAAAAAATATACGGAAAATGTTAATGTTTACTATCGGCCCTTGTCCGTAGGGCAAGACAGGGTTGGATGTGGTAATGCTCTCACTGTACTTCGTCTGATTTTCTTTTTCTTCGGTGCGCTCGGCTAATGCTGACTCACATTGATGTTTTCTAAAATCAGCATAACGCGTTTGTTTTGGTGTAGTTGGTCTGGGATATCCAAATAGACCAAATTTCTCATTTACTGGAAAAGTTGAAGGAGACAAGCGGCCATGTACAGCACAGGAAGGACTTTGTAAACATTTGTTTGAAACCCATCCGGTGTGTAGTTTAGGAAGGCTTTAAGGACACTGGTAAAAGGACTATACTGTGCATCTCAACCACTATATATTTTCCTTCCATAGAAATGAAAAATAAAGCAAGTTGTGACTAGTATGGTGTGTATTTATATGATGAAACCGTGATTCTGTTGATATGTGGATTGAAGATTTGGTGTGGGAATATGACCTTTTCAGTATAAAAGATATATTTTATAAATATAGAAGGATGCATTCACTGAGTTAGAATGGACTCGGTAATAAGGTTTAAAAATTTAGTCATTATGGTATTTTAGAGAGGAGAAAAGTGCATGGATGATAGACGGACTTCACTTAAATTATTACACATGTGAAGACTACCGCTAGTATGCCTACTACTAACTTCTTGTAGAATCCCATATGTAGATTTTCATTGTTTTATATATATAATAGTGATATGGCTTATCATAGTATTTTAATAGTAATTAAATGAACTGCTAGAAAATTAATCACGACTACAACCGTCCTTAAATCTATGAGTCTTGGCATGAATTACCTGCGGTGTCAATAGACTGGGTTCGCATGTCAGATGAAGGAGGCCACGACGTACAGGTGGCCCAAGGTAACTCCCTCAAGGTGAGTTGCATAAGATATACTTGAAGCAGATATTTCTATTGACTATTTGTATTGTTTCAAGCGATTTTGCTAGGGAAGCGTTAAAGGAGAGAGAGAGAGAGAGAGAGAGAGAGAGAGAGAGAGAGAGGGGAGGGAGAGGGAAAGAAAATTTGTATTGATTTTACTGTTTATATTATAGTCAAGAAATAAGTATTAGTGCTCAGAAGAATATTTGGATCGAAATCGACCATTATTAATGACTCTCTCTCTCTCTCTCTCTCTCTCTCTCTCTCTCTCTCTCTCTCTCTCTCTCTCTCTCTCTCTCTCTCTCTTCTTTCCTTCCTTCCTTCCTTCCCTCCGTTTTTTCCACTTCCTTTCTCTCCCACTTCCGTCCTGCTGTCAGCCAAAGAAGGGAGTATTAATAGTGCCGCCTCTCATAAACACGGGATGTGAATAATGGTTGTGCTATTTTGTTACACTTGACATCTACACTTGCGTAGGCACAGTTATTACTTGCCGAGAGAGAGAGAGAGAGAGAGAGAGAGAGAGAGAGAGAGAGAGAGAGAGAGAGAGAGAGCTTGTCAGTCTGTTAGCCTGAACTGTCACCCGGTCTTGTTTGATTATTGTAGTGTCTTTCCTTTCCTCCTCTTCCTTTGTGAAGGTATTATTTTTTCACCACCCCTTGCTCTTGTTCTTATATCTTCTTTTTTCAACGATTTTGGCGTCATCACCTCTTTCTACAAACCAATGTCTAATCACTACAACTGTACATCACCATTACTCTAAGCCTTTTTTTCCTTTTGTTTGGCCGCCATCATGTTATGTTTCAGTATCGCCAACACCAACTTAAATGCCTTTTATTTATTGTCGATCCACTCAGAATTCGTGTCCGAATCGAAATCAAAAGAGAAAAATCATAATGAATAGATGGATAGGGTGGGTGGGAGAAGTGGTGATTTTACCCTCTTGCCAGACAGGTGGACATACTAGACTGCCTTAGCATTGCTTTCTCTGCAGCCTCCTTCACTGCCGTTACTGCCAGCAGTATTGCGTATTACAAAATGCTCACATTTTTGACATACCAGGAACGGCAGCTCTCTCTCTCTCTCTCTCTCTCTCTCTCTCTCTCTCTCTCTCTCTCTCTCTCTCACCGTGAGTCAGCTGTGTTGTGTTGTCCTGCTGAGGCTCCGGCAGGCAACGTCCCAGCCTGAAGGAGATAGACCGTTTCTTGCTTTGTCTTATGGAGTTGTTAATATTTTGCTTGTCCTCGTCCCTCTATCGTTTCATTTATGCGTATCAATCATTTATGAATTCAATTCCAGGCCTTTATTTCTGATTTAAAGCAAGATTTCGTCTCTTGGACTATATTTGTGATACTTTCTGCTGATCGGCATGATATATATATATATTGCTCTGGTTTATTCAAGGTTATCATTACCATTGTCATTGCCGTAAGTAGCAATAACTGTTATAATGACAAGTACGACCATGTTTACACTAAAAGTCAGCTTACTGCATTCAATTTGCAAACCGTCATGGAAGTAAAAACAATAGTAGATGTCTTGTCCCAAACATGCATTAACTTCACTGCGACCATGGCAGATGTAGGCAGATTTATCTTATCAGCAGTAGTGAAGAGCCTCCTTGTGTCTGAGAGCATGGAGTAGTGGGGCCAACAGGGGTAGAAGGTTCCTCATCCTCAAAATTATCCCCGTCGCGTCCTGATAATATGACAGGAGACGCTACACGTGTTTGTCATGCCTGAGGTGTCGAGATAGGAAAGCACACGAAGCGGGAGCAAGTGGCGTAAAAAGATGAAGGTGAAGTAGATGTTGAAGGCCGCGTTTATGTGGAGAGAGAGAGAGAGAGAGAGAGAGAGAGAGAGAGAGAGAGAGAGAGAGAGAGAGAGAGAGAGATCCTTATGTGGCTTATCAGAAAACAAAAATAAAGTATGAATCTCGATATCTCAGCTGTCGGATCTCTCTCTCTCTCTCTCTCTCTCTCTCTCTCTCTCTCTCTCTCTCTCTCTCTCTCTCTCTCTCTGTGTGTGTGTGTGTGTGTGTGTGTGTGTGTGTGACACCGGCTTGCTGTATATGCCGTTATTGTTGTGAGTGTTTGTGTTGTGGTGGTGTTGTTGTCGCCTTTGTTAAGCGGCGCTAAGGCAACGTTGCGGTTTCTCACCGTCATGTATGCCTAAGTCCACCTCTAATTCATTGTGTCTGTTTTCTTTGGCTTTGTTCTCTAACTTTCGTTCCCAGTAGTGCATGGGTGATGGGAAATATTTTTTAGCGCGGTTTTCTGTGTTTTTACATTTAATTTACTCGTTTATTGGGTTTGCTTTTTGTATGTTTAGGAATCTCGTATAAATAATAACTCTTTCCTTGTGAATCTTGCTAACCACGTAAGGATGGCTGTGCTTGTCTTACAGGAAATGAATAAGTGGCGAAGTAAGAATATTGATAAGCTTTAGAGGAAAAGACCCACGAGTCTAGCGTATCTCCGTGTTAGCGAGTCCTCATACTAACTAAATAACGATTCTTTCCCGAACGTCACTCAATCTTTACAACCTTACACCAATAGAATAATACAACAATTGTGAACTGCATTTTATTGTCATGTCACACACACACACACACACACACACAGGTACGTTTCTACATACATAGTGCGTGTTTTCTTGCTTCCATTTTTCTCCACTGGTGCGCTGGACATCGATTTCCACCCACGTATTCATGGCGGAGAGTATTGCGTCTGAGAAATCCTCACAAGAATCGCAGTGTGCAATTGAAGGAGGATAAACAGTTGGAAGATAAACAAAGACCACGGTGCAGCTAAAGATAGGAAAACAGGGGAATCGCAGGTCAGTCATGCTCCACTCATAAGCCTCGCATGTGATTACAATCCGGGATAGTTCTGCGTATATACTTTATCTTAAGTGGCGAATATTCAGCTGGGAGGGATAGAGTGGGAGGATGAGGGAGGGAAAATGCGTGAAGTGTAAAAATATTTGTATCCTGTTGTGTAATGTTTACGCGAGCTATAGCTGTCTTCCTGCCCGCCTCACAGTTAAGGCTGTTACTCTGCCAGGGAGATTTTGTGTACGTGGCCGAACGATACTGATTGGCCACTACCACTTGGCAACATTGCGAGAACGAGAGTGATTAGTCACCTTTTTTTTGCTGTTGCCCCGTTTCTCTGTTTTCATTTCAACTAGCTGCGTTGAGCATACACCCACGCGCTGGGTTTTATCAGCATCTTGTATAGCCGATTACGAAGTGACTGCAGGGAACATGTTCGTAGTGAAACATGAAGATTATGCTCAGGTAGGTAAAATTGGGACTAGCTCTTGACACAATAGTCAACCGGCATGCCCCCTCCTCCTCCTCCTCCTCCCACCCTCATCCCCCGCCCTGGCCACGCTCCAATCTCGCGGAGTCGCCCTTGATTACTCAGTGTCGTCCTTTGAGACTTCGGGTTCTCTTCTGACGATCTGCCTGACTCGCCCGCCCCGACCTGCGACACTTGTGACTCGTGACTCCCTTTGTAGCCGTTAGGAGGCGCGCTTGATAGTTCGATATTAGGTTCCTCTCTTAAGTGTTAAAGGTAGAGATGGGCGTGGCTGTAGCAGTGGCGGCAAAGGCTGTCTGGGGCTTGGGAAGACTTTTTATGACCATGGATTACCGTTAGTTTTAGTGCTTCAACTTAAAGCCACTTCCTACATTTGTTTTGAAATCTGATGCAATACTACGTTGTCCTTATTAGTCGCTTGTATATCACAGACGCCGCCGCCGCCACCTCCACCACTACTACTACTACTACTACTACTACTACTACTACTACTACTACTACTACTACTACTACTGGTGCCTTTAATAAAGCTTTCAAGTAAAAGTTAGATATCCTAACATACAATAGAAAAATAAACAGGATATTTACGTCACACATCTCACTGTTGCGTCAGACGAGTTTGTGGTGATAGTGGTGGTGGTATTGTAAATGATTATGTACGTGCCATGTGTGAGCGTACAGATGTAGTAGGTAGTGTCCGTGTAAAACCAATCTGCTAACACCTGTCAGACTCACCTCGTACACCACACAATTCAGGAAGAGACTGAGGGTACGTGGCTGAACATTTGTTAGTCTTCCCTCAGTGTTTACTGCAAGAGCTTCGGTGGAGAGGATAAGGAAGGATCGGTAGACGCCGGCCAAATATGTTTTGTTTGATCCTATTACATGTTAGAAGAAAATGCATTGTTGTATGTGCTCGTTTACCCTACGTACGTCCGCGTTATATGTTCCTGAAAGAAATTTGACCGTAATATGACCGAAGTTTGAGATCAGTAAGCCAATATGGAGGGGGGAATAAAAATGACCTTGTTCATAAATTTGCGGAGACTTCCATGACTAACCATTGACAACCTTAAAACTAAATCAACTCCTGGCGCCAAAGACTCTAGTTGTGAACGTGTTATTTTATCAATATTCAAGTTATTTATGTCATTTACACTTCTTTCGAGTTTCACTTTGAAGTTGCTCTGTCTGTCCTTCTTACTGTCTGTCTTTTAATTCGCCTGTTCCCATTTCACATTTTTTCCTGTCGCTTCTCCTCATGTTTCGTCTCACGGCAGGCAGCCATCAAAATTCATTGTTGCGTTGTCTGTGTTGTCTCTCCTTGATTATTGATTACAGCGGCGACTCCTTAGCGGTGATTTGTCCTTCGCTCTGCTGCGTTGTTGTTTTTTTCTCTATATTATCTCATTGCTATCCCCCCCCCCCTCTCTCTCTCTCTCTCTCTCTCTCTCTCTCTCTCTCTCAGGAATGGACGAAAAGTATTGCAAGAGAAAAATAAGAAAACAATGCATAGTACGTCCATTTGCCTTTCACTTACCGTTAGTCTTCATCAGTTTGATATCAGACTAGTGGGGTATAAAAAGAAACATCACGTGATGCTCCTCCTCAGTGCCACTGTCATACTGATAAGGGCTAAGCTCCTCCTCCTTACTTGAACAATTACCCTTATACGCTTCTGCTTCTACTTCTACCTCTGCTGCTACTGCTACTTTTACGTCACTTTTTCTTTTCTACTACTACTACTACTACTACTACTACTACTACTACTAGTAGTAGTAGTAGTAGTAGTAGTAGTAGTAGTAGTAGTAGGAGATATAATGATGCCAATACACCGGACAACACAGAGAAATGTCTCTCATTGTAGTGTTTCTATTATTCCTTTATTAAATTTGTAATGAATTTTCATTAAATCAAGGAGGGAGTTAATTCAATATTCTTTTGCCAACAGACAAGATGGTAACTGAAGGCAAAATGAACCCCAGGCTGGTGATCGAGGACCTGCCAGATGTGCTGCACCAACGCATGGACCAACTCAACATGCTGCGTAAAAGTAGACACTTCTGTGATGTTGTTCTTCAGGTGAGAGGAAAATCTTATATTTCTTTGTGCAATTTCATATCTTTCCATTCCATTCATTCTCTAGTGACATGTATCTGATAGCAAAGTTTCCTTGATGCATATACATAAATATTGTGTATAGCTACTTCAGTTTTGGGGTAATTTATGTCTTATTCGAGATAGTATTGAGAATTATGTGGATTTAAGTAATTTCTAAAGATGTTACAATAAAAAATGAATGAAAATTTTGTTTCCTTTAGTGATATTTCTTTTGATTATTGTAACATCACACTATTAATTACAGTGAATTGCAATGAATATAGGATTTATTCAATTCATCCATGTTGTAGAGGCAAATACAGTATAACATTCTCTTGTCTGTTTTCTCACAGGTTGGAAATTCAGAGATACATGCCCATCGCGCGGTGCTAGCCTGTGCCTCGCCCTACTTTTTCGAGTTGTTTAATTCCGAGGATGAACACAAGTCTGCCCATGAAGGAAAGGTAGGGCATAGCTGCTTAGTTTTGCTTTTATTTCCTGGTTCTTTTGTTCTCTTCACTCTGAAGTGGAAGATTTTGTTGTCCATTCTTAAAATCAATCAATCATACATACATTGAAACTTGCATGTTGAAAGATTTTGTTTTCTTCACAAGGAGTGAAAGAATGTGTTATTAGGTATATAAATAGCTCTTTACTTTATTTTTAGTTTTCTATCACAGTTTCCTAATCATTAGTTGGTGTGTTGAATTAAGTGAAATATATAAAAGCATTTTTAAAATAAAATTTGTATGGCATGTGACTAAATCATACATATATGTACTAAGTTAATTCTTCAATATTCACTTGTAGCTGCTGTACAAGATGAACGGTGGATTTGAACGAGAGAGTGTGGAACAGCTGGTTAATTATACCTACACTGGCCGTTTGGAGGTGCCTGAACCAATGGTTAAGGCAGTGTTCATTGCTGCTAAGAGATTGAAGGTGAGTAGAGCTTTGTCACCAGATTCATTTAAGACTAATGAGTTAGCTTGTGTCTTTTATCGTCTGCATTTTGATTGGCAGTGACTATCAAGAGTTAGCAAGGTTAAGTCTTTGCCATTTGATGATAGCAGTGATAAAAAGAATTTTTGAACACAATTTCACAACACATTGTTTGTTACTACAGCTGGAGTCAGTGGCCCAAGCCAGTGGGGAGTATTTGGTAAATCATCTTACCCCAGAGAGCTGCCTCGCAGTGAGATCCATCAATGGCATTGCTTCCAACAAAGAACTTGTTGCTCGTGTTGATGAGTACATCCAGCAACTGGTTAGTATGAGCAGTGTCTAGTGCTGTATACTGTTACGTTTTTTTCAAGATACTTCAACGACAGACATGAATCATTCTTCCATCTGTAAGGTCAAGGATAGAGAGCAATAGGTGTGCTCTTCAAAATCAGAAAAAAATAAGGGCACTCTTCACATCAGAGTGATTTTGGCAAGGAAAATCTATGAATTGTATATTTCATAGTAATACTGTATGTTGTTTGATATACTGTGTGATACTGACCACATGATTTTTCTGTGCAGAAAGATTTGGTAAAGGTGACCCAGGATGCCTTGACCCTGCCACGTCTTCAGGTGACTGTTGTGCATAGAAACCAGGATGAGGCTGCCATTACAGGTCGTGCTCTGTGTTCTCTTGTGATGGACTGGGTCAGGAAGCAGATGGAAGAGGAAGAATTGATGTTGGACTCTATGAAGGAAAAAGTAAGCAAATGCTTTTATGTCATTTGTTTCCCATTTTTTATTATTTTCTCATTCCTTTATTATGTATTATGCAATATGAGACTAGAGCTTCTGTCAAACAGTGTAGTCATCATGACAAAAACCAGAGTTTTCTGTTTTATTCATGAAGTGACAAAGGAGTAGTATAACAAGCTTGTTCTTTAAATTTTGAGTATTGAGAAACCATATATTTTTTTTCATTCCACAGAAACACATGCTGTACCTTAATATAGACAACTCCCTTCATGATTGTTCTGATATTCGATCTGGTGAACTCCATGACTCCGACATTGTGCAGGATTATAAGAAAATGTCCAGGAAACTGTCCCAGACCAACATGAAAGTAAGCTGGTGTATTTGTGTTACCTACAAACAGACACAATGTTACCATTAGTCATCCCACTCCTTTCCATTTCAGTTTTGCATCAGTCTATCCTACTTATGGCCTTTACCTTCAGACTGTCATTATGAAAATACTAAATAAGTACAAACATAGTCTGTCCCTGTCTCATTCAAAGCTATAGCAAAGCTCTCTCTCTAGTTTATAAAAGTATTGAACACAAGAGTAGTGTATTGTGCAATGAAAGGTATTTATGTAAGTGTATATATATTTCTTGATTGTCAGTGTTGTTATGGAAAAGTAGTGTATGCTTTTATGTTGAACATTAAATTATTTGTTTGTAGTTACTTTAAATTAGTAGATATCCTTTAGTGGATGAATATCTTCAGGTGTACACTTCTCTCAAATGGCAACTCTGATTTTAGGCTCGAAGAAAGTCCACCACACCTCAGCCAGTGAAGCCTCGTTTGCTGCTCTACTCACGCAGCATCTCTGATCTGGATGAATCAGAGCAAGAAAGTGAATGGAAGCTGATTACATACTCACAAGTTTCAGGTCAGTGCACACACACACACACACACACACACACACACACACACACACACCAGTCATGGTCATATCCTTGTTATCTCCTTCAATATTATTTTGTCTTTAATTAGAAATATCATATGTATAAACATTTAGATTTTCTAATATGTACATAGAATGGTAAAATTGAAGAGGCTTAATACTTTTTAAAAATTTTCCTTGTAGAGAGCTCATGGGTGGCAGTTGTGGCATTGCGTGGTTCTGTGGCTGTGATGTTGGTACAGCAGAAGGTTGGTGGTTCATCATCCCCCACTTCTACTCCTGTGACATCCAGACCAGCTTCTGTTGAGAAGGTTGATTTCTATACAGTTATCCCTCACATGTCCTCCCCCAAGTGTGCCACTGGAACCGGAAACTTCAATGGCCAAATGCTGGTGTGTGGAGGATATGATCGTGGGGAATGCTTGAAGACTGTGGAGGCTTATAATCCCAAGACCAACAAATGGGTTGAGCTGCCAGCCATGCAACAAGGCCGGGGCCGTTTTGACCTAACGGTGCTTAATGGCCGAGCATATGCCATTGGAGGCTGTGATGGATCACGAGAGCTGAACTCTGTAGAGGTACTGGAAGAGGATTCAAAGAAGTGGAGAAGTGTAGCATCACTGCCCCTTGCACGCTCAAACACCGGTGAGGCGACAGGTTTTCTTTCTTAAGTTTAGCACTTGCTCATTCTTTTGCTGTTTTGCAGGCGAACCAGAAAAGAGCAACTAAGGAATCATATGGAGAGTTTTCAAATGGGAGTAGAGTCATGAAAGGCAAGTAGCCAAGCCAGTACCTGTGTATTTGTAAGAATAGCGACCATAACCTCTCGAGAAGCTTTCTCAGCTAAGCAAACTAGTAGCTTGACAAATTTTCTATTAACAAGTATCTTCCTTTCTCTCCTACAGGACACTACTCGCTATCATGGAGACTTGGCTTGCTAGACACAGGAAGGAAAGGGGCACTGAACAGTTTTTTATTCTGGCTATGGTCATCTGTCATTTGAGATGAAAAATGCAGGCAGATTCACATGCCAATTTTACATATGTTCATGTGCCCATTTCTTTACCTTGGACTTTCGAGCAAGTTTTAAGCTAGTGCAGTTGGAGGAGCGCTGATTCTCATCACAGCAGTTGGAGAGTAACCTTTTGGTTCTTTGTTATGCTTCACTGGTAAGTGACTCATGGGACCTTGTTAGTTTTGCTCAATAAGTACACTACTCTTTCTGGAATTATCATGAGCCAAATCTTATCCTAACATGCCTCTTGTTTCATGTTCGGTGTGTTTTTCCAGGTGGGAGATACTTCCCGCAGTTGTACCAGCTGGCCTGATAACCACCCACTGGAGGTTCTTCCTTTTTCCGTAGACTGATATTTTTACCCCTACCTACGTCTAGCTGTTCTTGAAAACCGAGTCTTCCTGAACTGAGAACATATGATTTCAGCATCATATATATTTGAAAAATGAATCTTCTTTAATTGAGAGCATATGATTTCAGGACCATATTTGTGTTCTTCTGGATACCATATGTTCTTGAAGCAAAAGAATATGCATGTTGCGTTGACTGAGAAGGAAGAGCAGAAAAAAAAGAAAAGAAGAAACTGGCAGATTCCAATAATGAAGACCTTTAACCAGTACTTATGTTTGCATGTATCACATCCAGGGAGCCTTGGTCAGAGTCCTTCTTTGTTTAACTTCATGCTCATTGTACCACTTAAAAATGTTTTTCCTTTGAAATTGATACCTGGATACCTGAAGGCTCCTTTATGGGATGACTTGCTGACGTAAGTGTTGCTTTTTGGCATTGCGGATGGTCCTGCTTACTGCTACCTTGTTTCCGAGCTTAAGCATACAAATCATATTAAGATCATTTCAGTGACATTCACCACCTGTTCACTGCTGAAGAGCTTGGGACTAAGCTGTTTGTTTGTGTCTAACTCTTGTTCTGCAATTTTATATTGTAAATGGTTTTATTTATAGTTGTGAAATACAATCATAAATCTTGAATTTTGAGTGTTGCTTAATATGAAGAAAGTAGTTTTATTCTAGTTTAGATTTAAAAGAGGATCTAATTCATATTAAACGTTTCAGTGCAGTTTCAGACAAGCTCTTCTGTCCAGTGCCCCACTCACAGTTGTATGAGAGGCTTTAAGCTCGGAAATATTGGTCACCACGAAGAACAGGTGCCCCAGACCGGTCCAGCACATTCCCATGTGGTTTTGATTGTGACCTTCAGACTTAGTTTTTCCTTTTCCCTCCTCAGGTGTGTGCAATTTGGGGTCCCAGGTGTACTGTATTGGGGGATGGAATGGTCAGTATGGCATCAAACAGTGTGATGTTTACTCTCCAGAGACTAATGCTTGGAGCACCATTGCTCCACTTCATGTTGGTGAGTGTTTTTGATTTTCATAATGATCATGAGCCAAAAATTGATTTTTTGTTTTACTTAATCACTTTTTATGAAGTTTTTGGTGCTAAAGTTGTTAATTTCTTCCATCTTTACAGGTCGCTATCAGGCTGGGGTGGCTGCATTCAATAATGGTGTGTATGCTGCTGGAGGATGTGACTCGTGGAACTGTCTGAATTCAGTTGAAGTTTATAATCCCATCACCAACTCATGGACATTTGTTGCTCCCATGACCACACCAAGGCGAGGCTGTGGTGCGGAAATGTTCAAAGGTGAATATTGATAAAATTTTATACTTTTGGTAAAGTTTGGTTTGAGTTTCTTCACATGTAATTTTAGAACAAATGTTTGTGCAGCAGTTGTATACTGTGTTTGTAGTAACTCATCGGATTGTGATGTACACATTTTTAGTGTATTGCTCCCACAAACATTCAGTCTGTAAGGACTTGTGATGTCTGTATGTGCATGTCTAATTTTATCTCTTCCTCAGTATAAGTTTTCCTTTTGAATTTTTCCTATGTAGCTAGTGCTATGCAAGTATCAAGTATGTAGGTACTTGAGAAAGATTGCTGTGGTGATATTTTATGATTTTTTGCTCTTTATTTTCAATTATTTTTCAATTTAAAAAAGACTGATATCCCTTTAAAGGAAGAGTAAGTCATACTAGCTCAATGTCTGTACGTTTTATGTGTAATTAACAATATTCCAGGATCATTTAAGAGTTGAAAATTGTCTTTTAAGAACTGAATATGCTCAGGAAAGGATGTTAAACCTTAAAGTATTATTAGAATACTGACTATTTGACCATTGTCTCATTTACAGGAAAGCTGTATGTGATTGGAGGCTCAGATGGGACACACAGTCTGTGTACCACTGAAGTGTATGATCCCGAGTCAAATAGCTGGATGCCAGGTCCCTCCATGACAACCTGCAGAGCCAATGTGGGCGTGACAGTGGTGGATGGACGGTTGTATGCTGTGGGTGGATTTTCAGGTAGGTTTTCATTTGACATGCCCTTTAGATTTATTTATCTATTTATTTATTTGTTTGAGAGATGATTTTTTTTATTCAACTTAAATTATGCACATATTGTTGCTCCATGGCCATGTAGATTCTTATGGTGGGAGAGGAAGACTTTTAAAGTTGTGAACAGTTATTGGTTTGAAGTTATTTGATTGGAACTTTTTTAGAAAGAAGTGTTGGCTTTGATAGTTGAAGATAAATTGGTAAAGTAGTATGTTGGAAATGAGAATTGCTATAAACCTTCATAGATAAGAAGGAAATCCACAGCAAACTGATGGAAAGACAAAGAAGAAAATAGAAAAATTGTTATGAGGAAGCACAATCTCATAGCCTTTTGATATCTTTGTGGGATAGGGACACAATGGGATAGTCTGTTCCAGAGGAAGCTATGCCGAGGAGAGAATCTGTTGGTGACGAGTGGGATATTTTGAGTATCACAAAGCAGTTTGGATAAACCACTGGGAGAAAAGCAGAGTCTATTTGGCTGAGTATAGAAAGATGGGTGTTCAATGAAAGTCAATAGGTGAAAGGAAAAGAAAGAAAGAAATCAGGATTAGAACAGGTGACATGATCAGTTATTATAATTGTTAGTTATAGTGGCATTACTTAAGGTTTTAATATCATGATTAATCATATGTGTAATGTAACTGCCATATATTTCCAGGAAAGAACTTCCTTAATAGCATTGAGTACTTGGATCCTGTCTCTGGGGAATGGACTAACTTCACCCCAAAGCCTGAAGGATTGTCTCTCTCAGAGGAACATAATGGCTTCAGTGAAAGGGAACAGTCTACAATATCTGAAAATGAAGATGATCATTCTAATGGTCATGAGAACCTGCATGGGATATCCAATGGCTATATGGAGAATGGGTGTAATGGGTTGTCTAATGGACACATGCCAGTTGCCACAACTTGTCAGTGAAAAGATGACTATAAGAAAGAGAATAATAATTGGTATTAGCTCTGCCCCATTGTGAAAATAATTGTATTTCATCACATGATCCAAGAGTGGCTACTCTCATCATATCCTAGTACATAACATACACCTAGGAAAATATAAAGTTTTCTATCAGTGTAGCAGAGGACTGGTGTCTGCTCTGACAGCACCGTCATACCTATTGTGTATCATTGTGTATACACCATTGTTTGTAAGGCTCCTCAAATGTTACCTTTTCTGAAAACTCTTCCCTCTGGAAGTAGGTGCCTTTCTTTCCTCCCTAAGCAAAGATTCCCACTTCTTTGTCAAAGTGGAATACAGCCTACTTGACTTTGTGTCTAGAGAATAGGAGGCAAATCAGTAGTAGGGTTATGGAGAACTTTAATATTAATCTGCATTTAACAGTACTAATATTAAAGGCTGTTGTTACTTCATATTTAACTGTGGTGATCCCCTTCATTGAACTGTGAGGAATTGCCCGGGATCTTTAACACTGTGCCTAATTTGCTTCCCTCAAGGGCTGTTCTTAGGGGGTACTGAAAAGTAGCTTAATTGTTCTGATCATGGTTGAAGGGATCAATTATACTCTTAAGCTATTTGATTGTATTGATTACCTAGGGTGCCACACATACTGCCCAATATATCATCACAGAAGAATGACTGTCTAGTGCCAAATTCATTGAAAAGTGTCTTGCCTTTTCTTTTGGATTTCTCATTTCTCTAGTTTGTTGCTGCTCCTTGTTATGCTCAGTTTATTATTAATGGTCACGGTTAACAAGTCGATCTAACAGTGCACTGGGAGACTGTGTGTGTCAGTTGGTGTGATACTTGTTATGCTCTTGCTCATCCTTATATTTTGTATTTTCATGTTATACAATCATTGAGGTTAAAGGTTAAGTGCTTCCTTGAAATACTGGAGATGGAAATAATTGTTTGTCATCTTTTATGTTAGGTTATTTGACATGTTCCATAATGACAAACACCAACAAAGAATTCAGTTTATTGTTGCTGCCCCTGGTAACTTCAGTCACTGAAGGCACAAATACATCAGCAGGGATAATTATGTCATAGGAAAGACAAGGATGGGAGTGAGTCATAACATGTATCATGCTCAGGACCTCCTGGTCACCTAATTTTTTATCATGGTGACTGTTGTACTTGCTTGTCAGACCTCCTCCGTCCAGCTGCTGCTACTGTACTCCTATTGTGTTGCTGTCACATCGTGAGTCATGTCTTGATGTTTTTAAACTGAAAAAAAGTTTTGCACTGGGCAGAATGTGTACACTTCTTTTTCATTATTATCAGATTTTATGGTGTTAATCTGTTGGGTAATATATATATATATATATATATATATATATATATATATATATATATATATATATATATATATATATATATATATATATATATATATATATTATGACATACACCATTATACAGAACTAGGACTGTGTATGATGTCACTTGTCTTAGTTTAATCAAATTTTTTTATTATTTCTGTGAAATAATTGGGTAATAATTATCTAGGTATGACGCATGGGAATAAGAATTGAAAATTTCTACAAATTTACTTTTTATTAAGTTCATCTGGAAATTTTCTGTAGAGCATAATATTCATGGCTATGGAAAAGTCTTGCTGGTATTATTGGCTTATATTGGCCTCAAGCACTAAGGTTGCTTCTTATACAGTGTCTGTTGTCTTATTTTTTGGATATTATCTTTCCATTTTCCATTTCCAAAAAACCCTTTGTATCCTTTCATGTAAGCCTTAAGATGTATACTCACAGGCATTTGAAATATGCCTTGTGATAACAGGCAAGCTGGCCTTGAGAGCAGTGGGGCAGAATTAACTCCTTAGGCTCGTACCTTTGCCTTTTATATTGTATGGCTTGCTGCCATATGTTTCCATTTTTGTTGCATGCTGGTAGCATCTATTTAATCGTTCCACATTTAATGCATCTATTAGTTCCACTGTTTATTTTCTCATATCATGGATCTGGTAGAAGTGATACATTGTTATTTAAGACAAGATCCCTATAATATTGACTGTCTGAGACCTGGGTGGAGAGCATGTGAGAGGAATGTGGAACAAGGCAGTCCTCACAACACCAGCTCTGTCTTTGCTCAATTTTTTCTCTCCTCTACATCAAGTTCTGCTGTTTGGTCAAGAACAGTCAGGCTGAAGCCTTGATGTCCTCTATCTTCCTCAGAGATCCCATTGTCTATTTTTTTATGTAAAATAACAGCACTGTTTTCAGGGGTCTTTGTGCCGTTCCAAGACAAAAAAGCTTGGATTATTGTGGGTGTGTACAACAGTGATATACAAACTTTAAGGAAATCAATGGCATTTATATGAGATGCAGAAAGCAATTGGGTTTTACGGGTGAACATTGTTTTCCCAGTGACATAGTACTGTTTTAAGAGGCCTAAGATTGTTGATAAACTTGTCTAGCTGCCCACATCTAAAGAAATATTTGTCTATGCTGTAACCATTTCATTAAGTCATGCATATCTGTATGTTCTTGAAAAGAGATTAAAAGGAAATGTGCTCCCTATCTCTACATAAATGAAGTGTAAGGACACATAGGTTAGATGAGATGGTTCTTAACCATGATATACAAGGGAATTGAAACATCAAAATATAGAATTAAAAATTGATGCTGTGGCACTACTGACTTCCTCACTAAAGTGTCACAATGAAATGTTCAGCACTCAAACATTTAAACAGGCCAGAGTCGCTCCTCCCACAGGGTGAGAACCACCACATACCTCATATTTTATGTCAATGGATGAGGCATAAGGCAACTCTTTGTCTTGTGATTACCTATAGCTGTGATAAGGTTTTTTTTCCACTTTAACTGCTACTTGAATTACCAAGGTGAGATATGTTAATTGGTAAGCTGATATAATGATATTTCTTTGAAATCTGTTGTATACTACATACATATATGATATCCATAAATATAAGGTGCCTCCAGGCATGTCACCATCCCTTGATATCTTTTCTTTTGGAAATGTAACCAGACGATTTAAAGTTTTATTTTTATTTTTATTTTAAATGTCCTGGTCAACCAAAAGTGAACAATTTTGTATATTGACAGTATATAGGTCTGACTCATGTGCTCCTCACTTGGTCACCCCTGTACATCACAATAATAACTTCTGAAAACATACTGAGTTTGTCAAACTTTACTTAGATTTTCTTGTTCTTCTAATCATGATAACTATGTGTATCTTCCTTGAGACTATTTTCAAAATGAAATATCTGTCCTATAGAATATAACCTGGGCAGGCCTGTACCATTGTTGTGCCAAATTGTTTTTTTCCCGGTTGACATTACTGTGACTGCATTGATGTGGTGTATCAAGGACAGAACATCAAAACATCATCCAGATACATATTTTGTATCAACTAGTTTACCAACTAGTTCTGAAGTTTTATTGACAATTTATTATTGCCTTATTGTATGTGGATATGTTAGGGTAGGAATGGAACAAGCATTTGTACAGATGCTTTTTTTAATATATCTTGGTTTCTTCATGCTAAAGATGGTCATTTTAAAAGGAAGAGCAAGGAATGTTTAGAATATTTCAAGAAGAAACTTATGTATAGGAGTACCACTTCCTCATTGGCCGGGGCCCGTTATCAGCTCCCCGAGGAAGGATAGCACACCCAATATAGATCCCAATAAGAGGATCCAAAAGGCACCCTGCATATGATCCAGACTCAGAGACGTGTGGCGGTCATCAGACTGATCCTTGTTGCTTGTTGCATCTTCCTCCTCATCTTTTTCTTCCTCTTGGTGTTCTGGCTCTTGATTTTCCTTCTGTTTCAAACGGATTTCTTGCCACGCTTCGCGCATCATATCGTCCGTGAACTTCTCCTTAAGGCCGCTCTAGGACAATAAAACACAAAATTAATGATAAAAAGGAAGTAATTTTGGCCTCATATGAATCAAAAGATGTTGGTAGCCTTACCAACAACAATAGTACGTGGTTATAATCATTATGTCATGGATCTTCGTTGTGAATTGATTAACTCAGCTGACTATTCTGCTTTGCCTTTAGTCCCATGCATATACGTAATTGACAAACGGCAGCAGTAAGGGCTAGCAGACGAAATGAGATTCGTCTTCTTTCCCGATGTAGCTCACGTAGAGAGAGAGAGAGAGAGCAGTTAAAAGTAACCAAGCGAAAGTGACCTCGATGACACGGAGCAAGGAGCGATCCACATCCTGCTTATAGGGCGCATCGTGTGGCATCATCCATCCTGCATAGTTCGGGATGACATTCTGTCGTGCCACGTAGAGGCGTGTAGAACCATCGGGATTCGTAAAATACTCAGCGATTTGCAGCATGGTGTTGTATCTTTCGTGAAAGAACGCTTTCCTGTAAGGAAAACATGATCTTCATCGTATATAAAAATAACTATAGAAGCTGCAAGAAGCTATAGAGAATACACCTGGCAGTTGCTGCTATACTGTAAGATATACATAACTGTATTTACTTATCACCCTATTCATAAATTTATCTTGTTATATAAAGCTACCCATTGACTAATATTAACCAAGGTACTGAATCTATTCCATTCATCATTTTTTTTTTCTACTCCAGGTTTACAAAGCATGAATCTGTTATCGTTTTCATCCATCATTACTAAGATTATGACTTTTCAGTTTTTAACAATATCTTCATTCATGTTCGTTCGTTGGTTTTAGTTCTGGTATCCATCACATCTGATGCTATCAAGAGAATTATTCTTTTATGTAAAAAAATAATGACCTTTCCTCTAATATTTGCTGTAATCCTTCCTTTACAGTTATCACGATGTCCACTCTGCTACTGACACTCCTGTAGGCGAGTATGTTCGACTGCTGGAAGTATGTCAGGAACCTGGTGGCATTCTGGGTAAATAGCGATCTGAGAGAGAGAGAGAGAGAGAGAGAGAGAGAGAGAGAGAGAGAGAGAGAGAGAGAGAGAGAGAGAGAGAGAGAGAGAGAGAGAATTTTTTCATAAAGACTGGCACAAGAATATACCTGAAGGAGCCATTATTAGTTACTGTAATAACACTTGCTATCACTAAGAATACGACGCTAGGCTTTGTCTGCCTAAAGCATTTTTCAAACTGGGTACTGTTTCAGACGGGTGTGGCTAAGAAAGGAAAAGAGGTAATTGATGAGTTGACAAAGTTGGAAGAGGAACAGTGATATTTGTCAAGATTATGAAAATAGCTCACTTAACGTTACTCTTGGCGAGTTCCTCCATCGTCTCCGGGCGGGTTGGATACTTAGGCACGGAGAGGAAGGCGATGAGCGTGCCTTTATACCCAGTGCTAATCACAAAGGCGAGCACGAGCCACAATAACACTAAAAGTTTCGCCGCAGTCCACCTAGGCATTTGGAGCCATATGTCTTGTCCTAGCAACATTCCCACTGTTTCCAGCACGGCAGATCCACTCTCTAAGTCTTCATCCATGAGATAAATCTGTTGAATGACAAAATCTTGATACTGCAATCTAATTTATGTTCAGCGTCATTACCCATCATTACTTAGGAAGTTAAGAACTTTTCATAGGCTCAAGTGTCGATCTGTGTTCTAATAGCTTCTAGCAAAAACAGCTGAAACATTCAAAGTTAATATATAATATAAACATGTAGGCTCTCATTAGTAAATGATAAGTGGACGCACATTTTGACCTGGTAGGGACTCAGGGTTGATGAACGTATTTTTAGCTACGGAGAAGAACTGGCGCCCGAGTGAGAGAAAGCAAATAATTGAGAAAAGTTCTTTTAAAAGAAGAGAAATACATGAGAAGGGTGAATGCGTAACTAACGACGTGAATTAAAACAAATAATTGACATGCACTGCGTCATTATGGATCGTCGTCTTACTATATACATAAGGAAGGACACGGCAATGGTGGTGATGAGGACGGAGAGCCACACCCAAGGCCCCAGCGGGTAGTACAAATTCTGCCACTGCGGCTGAATGGTAGGCTTGGCCATGCTGAAGGTGAAGGAGGCGGGATCGATGAAGTACGAATGGTCAATCCGTTCCAGCACTTGAGGGATCAACATAATACGGAAACCCGATATCATAACAAGATCCGATTCTAAACTTGCCATGATCTGCGGACCACGAGGTGAGGTGAACAGGAGAATATTACATTACAATAGTACTCACTCTCTCTCTCTCTCTCTCTCTCTCTCTCTCTCTCTCTCTCTCTCTCTCTCTCTCATTGAAAAAAAATTCAGAATGAAACGAAAAATGAATGAATATGGAGAATAATACTATCATACACGGATACTAGCTCAGATTAGATTATTTTCCTAGTGAGACACTTTGATAATCCTAAATAAGAAAAAAATCATATGTGCAGCAGAAGTACGTGTGTGTGTGTGCGTGTGTGTGTGTGTGTGTGTGTGTGAAGTACAGCATCAGGAATGATATTTACCTCATCAATATTGGAACTCCTAACCATCTCAAAGGTGAAGTTGAGCATCTGCGCCACAGACTTCATGATGAGACAGTCCCTCCCTGAATACTTGGTCCAGCTATCGGCAGCCTGCGGCTCCACCACCTTCCAAAACGGTGGCAGGATGAGTGCTGTCACTGGAATCTTGGCGCCGTGGAAACTGCAGTAAATATCTGCTAATTTATTGTTCTAGTCTATTGGAAGTAAATTAACACGTTCAGTGCGTTTGGCAGCGCGGCCAGTTACCCCCCAATGTGAAAACAATAACTCTTTGGAACACTAGAATCCACTTAATATGTACATGCAAATTCATAACCATGCTGACAGCCAAAATACAAATCTTAACAGAATCAAAAGCAAGAAACTGAAAACTGTAGCAAGGCAATGAAACATATGAGAAAGTTGAGTCATTGCATGGAGCTTTAAAAAATTCTCTTATTCATGGATTATATGAATATACAACCATAAAAATCGACGGAACTACTTTGGTTAAGGAGAAAGGAGAAAACAGCAGTTTAATAAGATCATTGATTAAAAGGAGGCCAATGAAAGATGTGACGATGAAATATACATAGTGCAACAAACATAGACACAAATCACTAACTTTGAGAACTTATCAGAAAAAAACCGCCGTGTGTCGTCCTGGTGGGTGAGACCGTCCAGGGGGGACCAGCGCGCCACGCCCTCCACTCGCGCTCCTCCGTTGCTGGAGTACGGGAAATGTACCAACACCTTGCCTCTGTATAAAGTATTAGAGTATTTTCTCTTGTAAAAGGAAAATAATGTCTTGACTGATAGATGCACACAATCTCTCTCTCTCTCTCTCTCTCTCTCTCTCTCTCTCTCTCTCTCTCTCTCTCTCTCTCTCTCTCTCTCTCTCTCTCTCTCTCTCTCTCTCTCTCTCTCTCTCTCTCTCTCTCTCTCTCTACAATAATAACTTATAGGCCCTTCCGGCTTATTGGACTTGCCATAAACAAATTATAAATGTACAATATTGACTTTTTATACTGTATTCTTAAACAGCCAAATAACCCCTCTCTCTCTCTCTCTCTCTCTCTCTCTCTCTCTCTCTCTCTCTCTCTCTCTCTCTCTCTCTCTCTCTCTCTCTCTTCATATCACGATCATCTCACTCATGATCATCAGCACCATCATTATTACGTTTCAGTGGCAGGATTCAGATTGAGCAGGGCAGTGTTCATCATAGAAAATGTCCAGTGTCCTCGCAAGAGATTATGTGCTTTGTTGGACGTCAAATTTGTCACAGCTAACAGCCGCGTCTCCCACACAAGCAGCCGTGCCGCACGACTCTGAAGAAAGGGGAATGAGAGAAGTAACGAAAATAACAAAAAGAAATAATAACCGAACGGAAAGGATTTGAATAAAGAGAAAGTGGTGATGGAATAGTGGGAGAAGAAAAGAACAAGCTAAAATAATGCGGAAAATATTATTATAGCCAGGAAGAAACTGAGGGAGAATTTAATGAATTGGAAGACCCCTAGACTGGACGAACCAGAATGACGTAGGGATAAATGGTTTGGAATCGGGAACTAAACGACTGTTGGGTAATCGGGGGATGTTATGTGAGGTGCGCGGCGCTGAACGAGGCTATTCGGGGCTGGGGAGCTTCGGGCAGTCGGTGTGAGACATTCAAGGAGAGTGACACCGTGAGCCTGTGTCGTGAGTATATTATTTGAGTATTTGGGCTTGTAAATGAGAGTTTTCAGTGTGCTATGTGTTGACCTGTTGTTGGTGTATGATATGTTGTTCTATTTGTGTTGCATCCTCTAGTGTATTCTATTGTATAGTTTCATGATGATTTGTGTTCTAGTGTTGGGATGGGTGTGTTGATATCTTTTTTTTTTTATTATTCATTTTTTTCCTGCAACTAGTATCGTTGTTAGGTGTAGCATGGAAAAAAGTAAAGATGATGTTTCCCAGCATGTGCTGATCATTCGTCACTGATATGAAACGAGCAGGGATATCTTTAGTATCATGTCCAGAATTTCAGTTTCCATCAATAACAGTAACACACACACACACACACACACACACACACACACACACACACACACTAATCATATTTCTGTATATTGAAATGGTGGGAGAGGGGGAGGAGGGAGGGGTTAACCGGGTGCTCCGTCCACATTAGCGGGCAAAGCCGGCCGGGCATTGCTCATCACAGGGAAAAGCCCAAGGGCACACAGAAGCTGACATCGCACTGTAGGCCCCTATTCTCAAATATTCCTGTGCTTCATCTCCACTATTTCAAAAAAACTATATTCAAATTGACACAAGTTTTTAAGGTGTTTTATGGGTCTGGAGGCAGACTGATTTCTGCAATATTGAACGGAAATACTCTTGAAAACCCGGATAATTATCTCTGTGGCCTTGGAAAATAGTTGTGGTGAGAGAGCAAAACGTTTCTCAGTACGGACCACAAATAAACAAATTGGGAGAAATTGAGGAAGGAGCCGACAGAGGAAAAAAGTACTGACTCAAGAGTTTACCTCTCTTGCGAAGGCGAGGAGGAAGGAGGGATGAGCACTAACCACCAGCACCGCCATACACCAAGCCCGGCGCCGTATCTGAATGCAAGATGAATAACATTACGTAAAAACAACAGCCGTGCGAAAACCAAGGACCTAATTGGTCGACATGTATTTGAGAATGAAGGTAACGCTTGATGATTTTCATAGACGATAAGACCTACAGGTATTGAAAGAAATGAATTACCCGACATTTCATTATCAGTAGTGTATTTTAGTATACCCTAAACGTTTACTAGACTATTCAATTGATTAGGTATACAGAAAAATAAATAAACTTGTCAGTGGATCAAATAAATATCTGATAGTCTTGAAAAAAGCATAACCAACACTTACTTTCCTTGCCACCTTCACCATTCTCGGCAGTAAGGCCAGAGTCTCGTTACCAGTCACCTGCAGCAGCTTGATTGCCCACTTGTTCCTCAGTACCTGATGCCACACATGAATAGAGACAAAATCTTTAAATCTATAACGCCGTGGATAATATGTACCTACATGAATTATAACAGCGATAAGGGACAGTATACACGGCCGTTTTGAATTTGACTAACTGTAAATTGTAAATGGAGGATTAGAAGAATAAAATCATACGAGAGAGAGAGAGAGAGAGAGAGAGAGAGAGAGAGAGAGAGAGAGAGAGAGAGAGAGAGAGAGAATGTTGTGTGATTACCTGTGAGAGAGAGTACATAATAAAGGGAGAGTCAGTCATTAGTACCACAGAACAATGAGGGGGCAACGACTCATCCAACACAGCCTTCGTCGCTACTCCCCATAAAGTCTTCGTCTCCTGGATTTCTCTGGCATCTGCAATTGTAGGAACAGATGAAGCATTGAGAGAGAGAGAGAGAGAGAGAGAGAGAGAGAGAGAGAGAGAGAGAGAGAGAGAGAGAGAGAGAGAGAGAGAGAGAGAGAGAGAGAGAATTGCTTCATAGATGAAAAAAAGACTCCACCACCACTGCTATGCTAGAATGTTTTTTTTTTTTTTTTTTCAGATTACTATTCTAATTTACCTACTTGTAATAGGAGACTGGGAGCGAGAGAGGCTGTGAAGCGGTTGTTGATACATCGCCACTATCATCACCACCACCACCATCGTAAAACGACTCATCTGTATAGAAAAGACAAAATTGGACTAGTCTTTCATTGATTACTACGGACGATATGGGTGGAAAAATGCTCTGTAGTGGGAGTTTTGAGGACGAGAGGGAGGAGTGAATGTTCACGATCGTCAATATCACAAGACTCGTTGAAAAAAATAATGGGAAAATATAACAAAGATTCTTAAATGATAACTTTTTTCTCCTGAATAAAGATGTCCTACAAAACTTGAGTCCAGGGAAAGCAGGCAGGAGGGCTTACTTCTGGTGTTGATGCCATGAAAGCAGCACAGCAATTAAACCGAAATAACGTAGAGGCAGAGGCGATGTGTTTACCACCATCCCCACCACACTCAAGTGTCGCGTGATTGGTTGATATGTAAAACTGAGGTTCTCTATACGATCTGATTGGCGGGATGAATGAAGGGATCTGCTTTGTGATTGGCTAAAGAGCGCTGCCTTGTGGTGAAAAAAATATATATTAAAAAAAAGTATAGGTAGAGATTACGTTACAGCCTGTGGGTCTAGTCTTTTCGTCGGATGTCAAAACAGTATTGGTCTTGTATCAGTCGACAACATTACTATTTACATACATCTAGGGTTATTTGCTTTTAATCATGCCTATCAGAAGTGTGTGCGTGCGTGTGTGTGTGTGTGTGTGTGTGTGTGTGGTGAAATTTGTCAGATTCAACATCTTCCATTTTGTTCTTTACTTTACGTTTACAAGAAACAATGAAAAAAATATAGATTGTTACAGGATATCTTTTTCCTGTTTATTTCCTTGTGTATATCATTTTAAGACTAGTATTCTCCAACTCGGCACGTCTAACATGTAAGGGCAACGAAGATAACTTTGTAAGAGTGACCTTAAGCGTGCCAGACTCTTGAAGTTGTGAAGAGTGTAGACCGTGGCAGGCTGGCAGCTGATGGACTTGGCATTACCAACGTTTTCGAAGTTGTCATCATGATAAAAACCAATGAAATAAAGTATAAGTGGTTTATACTGAGGTGGAGCATCGCCAGTCAATTAGGCAGAGAAATGGCCACGCCTCACAAATTTGATATCTTCACAACCGATAGGCGGGGCACAACACAATATTGGGATGAAAAAGGCTCTTACTGTGTAAACACCAAGTCTTTCGGCACAAATCAGATATATTATTATTATTATTATTATTATTATTATTATTATTATTATTATTATTATTATTATTAAAGGTTTATTGAGCATACATACATATTTATATATACAGGTAAATAAATACATATATATGTACATATACACAAAGCGGGCATCAGCCCGCCAGTGGTGTGACGAGTGTGTCAGGGATATCATAGAGGACTTCTGCATTAGGTCGGGAGGCAAAAGGGCAGTTTGTGTTCGGATAGCTTTTCACCGTGGTCTGTATAGTGTAAGCTACAGGCAGGTTACGTTAATGTCTTGATGGATTACGTCATGTTAGGTAAGTGTCCTTAGGTGTGTGTGGAAAAATAATAGAAAAAATCAGAGTATTCATATACATATATTCTTTTTTCTTAGATTGCATAATTTTTTGTTGGTGTTGTCTTCACCTGTCAGCACAAATATGTCTGCTGGCGCCTCTTCTCAGCGTCCTTCCAGTGACTGTATAGGATATACAAAAAGGAAATGGTATTGAAGGGGGCGCAGGAAGAAAGATATGAGAATAGTGGAGTGAATTATTGTGTTCAGGTGTCGGTCAAACACTTTAGGACTTGGTGACGGGAAAAGATTCCACAACCTCCCAACAATCTGTGTGATGTGCGATTTTGAAATGGAAAATCTGATTTACCTATTTTACTGTCCAGCCTATGAGGAAGAAAGAAGGAAAAGCCTAGTGCTTTCAGTAACCGTACGCGCGAAATGATAAGCGTCACACGCAGTCTTGTTTAGCGAGCTATCTTTTGTGGAAAATAAGAATGCTACGTAGGAATGTTGGAAAATTAGGGAGAACAAAAATTATATTTAATGTTACAGGTAAATCGAATTAAAATAAGACCTAGACCCTAAGACCTATAATGTAGCTATACAAGGGGACTTCCCTTCTCGACTCACTTCAACCTTGGTGTAAACAAACAGTACTGTTCTCAAATGGTTTGGCGGGACGGTATGGCACATCACTGGCGAGGAATCTCAATGAACCCCAAGAACATGACTACCGCACAACTGCATTTTCCCACTCACATCTCCTTGATTTCCCGGGGTGAGTTGATTTATTTCTATCACTGTAGGAGGACTTTCCATGATTGCTTGATGTGTTAAGAGCTCCATGCCTCAGCCTTGGTCCACTATTGCTTCCTGGTTCAGTGTTTCCTCACGCTTCACTATATCGGTGACAGAGAAAGTATCTAATCAGTTTAAAACTATCTTATAATGGTTTTTATCTCATCACCATCATTCAATGTGTTCTCTATGGATATCTAAATAATTATTTCAGTGTGGCAGCCATCCTTGAAAATGTTTGTTGTGAGCAGCCTAGGTAACGACTACTACTTCCATTACCACTATTACTACTACTACCTCTACCACTATAGAAAAAAAGTGTCTGCCCTATGAAGTCCGTTTTGGGTGGAATAGCGAATGTTTATTTCTAGCCATTTTGCCAAATCATTCTTCATACGTGGGTGGGATGGCTAATGTTTACTTCTAGCCATTTTGCCAAAATCATTCTTCATACATGTGTCTCCCTTATTTTCAATCCATAAGCTATTTGAAAGTGATATTTTATGTATTCTGTATATAGTAAGTAAGCCGCATGTTGATGTTTAAGATTATGATAATGATTTATATAAATTCTAGGACATGTGATATTTTTTCCAATGTTGCCACGTTTGGTGGTAGTGGTGTTCCCTTGTGCTCCTCACTCAGGTTATATCAGGTCATGTGTTGTGACCAACAAGACATTGCAGCTAAAAATTTTGTCATCATCTCTAAACATCATCACAGAATGTTCTGATGAGGAAGAAACAACATAGCGGATTAAGCTTAAATGGGACACTTAAAAAGAGAAAGAAAAAATGCCTAGTTTCTGTTAAACATATTATTTTTGGTCCTCGATTTTTTATGTAATTTTATGGTTCTAAGCTTCTTGCTAGTAATCGATCTACCCTTTTATGAGGCTGTAGGTGATAAGCTACAATATCAACTATTTTTATTTCAATACATATATTAATTTTGTGCTTCTTGATATTGCTTCCTATTTTCTTCATTTCTCTGCTTCCTTAATTTCCTCCAAGCAGTAGTATCCTTTATCTTCTTTTTATGTAATTTAAAAAGAATTGTGAAATCATTAGTGATAATTGAAATTTTATTGGTACAAATGATTTTATAGCCATGGAGAGAGAGAGAGAGAGAGAGAGAGAGAGAGAGAGAGAGAGAGAGAGAGAGAGAGAGAGAGAGAGAGAGAGAGATTACAACACATGAGTTTCATGGCATTGGAGTTTTGCCTGCATGGAAGAGCAAGCAAAATAGATATTATACTTAACATTATCATCTTTCTAATTTTTTTCTTGAAACCTTCTTTGAACTGCTTCTTAGTTTTTTTTCCTTCGTTCACTGTCTAACAATCTGGTCCCTTATTGACCAGCTTTGGACTAAAAATGTTTTCATGTGACTCACAATTTCAAAGTTTTCTTTTTTATCCGTCAGGTCTAGCACAGTTTTGATCCCTTTATCATCCCTCTCCTCCTATTCTTCCCTACCTGTGATTCTTGCTAATGTAATGCCATTCAGATTTTGCTTCATGTTGTGGTTATGGAGAGATAGCAAGTTAAAGGTTGACTTTTGAAGGAAGTGAATGATTTGTCTGCCATGTGTCTGTATCTTCTGACTGGATATGGCTAGCACTCTTCATGCATGCTAAACAGTTTTACTAAGTTCTTGCTTTATTTAACCTGCACTAAGACAGGTAGCAAATGGTTGAGTATGATCAGGTAATATTTGTAACATTAAGATCTGATGTGGGAGAGAGCTGGCAGACAATCAGATTAATCAGAATCGCTATCACTGCATTTGGACGTTGTTAGAGTGGGTGAGACAGTAGTCCTTTCAGTGGATCAGCAACCAACCAATTAGCAGATCATGTTGCTATTTTGAAGGAAAAGTTCTGGATAGAGTTGCTTAGAAGTTGAGGTTGGCAGGCAGTTCCAAAATTTGAGGATCTGAAAATAAGTAAATATGTATGTACTTGTTTTGATACTTATTACAGTAATTGAGATAATTTAGTCTTACGAAGGTGGTGAAACAGAATAAGGCAGCTCTTTAGTTGACTGTAATGTAAAGGATGTGATTAATAATTGGAGAGCTTTGGCTAAGAAAACAGCAATTCAAATAAAAATCAAAGCAGAAAGTTAGGAGAAAGCATTACAAGATGAATTATGATGGGAAATTGAAATAGATGGACAATGGTCTTTTATGTTCTCACCTTGCTGTTCACTGGTCGCATACATGGGGTGGTAGTGAGGGATAAATAATGGGAAAGCTTGTTGTGTGTTACAGGAGTCCACCTGAATCCCAAAGTACCATTGATGGTTGGGTTCCTGAAGGTTGTAAAATATTAATATTGATAGCTTACAACACTGTCTCTTGGAATATATATATGAGATAATTCTATGAAATAAAAAATGACAGAAATTTAACAAAAAACTGTTACTGCTTGGTAAGGACTGTTTTACAAGAACAGGTTGCTGCTAACTTACATTTGATTTTATAGCTCATATATCTGTGATTACCCAGATATTGTTAGCATGGTGATGATGATGGAATTACTTTTCATTAGTTGGTGACAGGTTGTATATTTTCATTGTTCCAGTCATGGTCCCATACCAAGCAGCCGTGTGAGTTGCTGTGTTACGAGACATATATGAAAATTATATGGATAATTGGTTTTCTGACCTGACTATCACATTATGCCATCAAGGGTTTTGATCTCCACTGTACTCTATAGTTTGCTCATAGCAGTGTTATTGTATTGGTTTAATCTAATATACATATTATGCTCTTGTGATTGATTGCATTTGGTAAATATTTATCTGGTAATTGGTTGCTGAAAGGTCAATTTGAGCTGCAAACTTGCAAGGCAATCACATATCTCAATCTTGGGAGGTACTGAGGTTATCATGTCAATGTTTTGTATGAAAAGAATCTTTTGAATAATCAAATATAATGTTTCTTGACAATTATATGAAAGACTATTCACTTATTATTTGGAAATAAAAAATAGTTGGAGCATGTGTTCCATTATATACCCTGTGGAAGCAAAATTAGTCCAGAGAGTCACAAGGATGTCTTGCATGTGAAGGTCCTGTACACGATGCCAAGGTTCTGTATCATCAGGTAATTGTAACAAGTATCGGATATCATCCCCATGTCCTGCCACTGAAACACAAACACAGAAATGGTGGACTAGTTTCATTGTTACTTCCATAGGAAAAGAATGTAGAAACTCTCGTAGTGCTGGTTCTCACATAATAAAATTTGCAATACATGAGACTAAAGACTTATATACAATCTGATTGTGATTTAACAAAATTTTATCACCATTATTTTTATTGTGATTTGTGTATTACAATTCATATGCACCATTACTGTTCAGAAAACAGATACTTACTTGTTCTCTCCTGTGTAGCATTTCTTGCAATATACTCATATGATCTCTCAGGCTCATGGTCAAACTGGTACATGAAAGTCTTCATGTTGGGATGTTGAGCATGAAAGTCAATTGTTCTCATGTTGTTGGTACGGTAGTAACGGTCAGTGATAATCTTTGGGTTTAGAAGAAAACAGTTTTAAAGCTATCCTGAACTGATTACCTAAGCACTGCTAATAGATATATATACATGTATTATACAATGCTTGCATATATTTATTAATTTTTCTTCTTTTGCAAGAGGGGCACTGCTTAAGGGGTATGAAAAAATAAAAAGGGCCCACTGAAGTTATTTGTTATAAAGTACCAATTCAAAAGGAACTCCACTATTCTCACTGTTGGGACCTTTTTGTACCTCCTACATTCTTTAAAATTTCTTATGATGAGTGGAAGGAAACTGATGCCTTCGCTTTATTTTCTTAACTTACCTCTGTTATAGCAACCTCATCTTCATATGTAAAGTTAAAGTCCTTCTTGTAGGGCATGTACTTGAACAACACGCGTAGAGCCAGGTAGGCGGGATTTTCATTCTCTGTCAGTGCAAATAAGATGGGCCCCAACTTTGTAATATTGTTGTTCAGCTCCTCAAGTGCTTCTTTTCCATTCTCACTGAATAGAACTGTGGTTTAGACATTAAATTAGAATCAGAAGAACATATGATATACAGTAAATATGCTGAAAGATGACTTGCATAAGATATTTAACTTCAAGCAGTGTCTGGAAGTATTACACTGAAAAAAAGAAATGTTTTGGGGGGATGAAACTGTAAAAAGTAAAGGTGTTACTCTATATACACAATTCCTTGTCATGATGTACTGCAAAGGTATATTATTGAGGAAAGTGTTTATTGCACTTATGAACGTTGAACAATATGTATATAATATAATGATGTCACTAGTATACCTGTGCCAGCACCATTGCCATCATCCTTTGTATTACCACTAATCATGTCCACCTTATTGTAACGGCCATGTTTCAACAGCACTGCTGGATGGTCTGGGAGAAAAATGCCATCAATGCATGGGCCAACAGGAATCGGCATGTTATATGGCTCCTGTAAGGGAAAAAGGAATTATTACATGTGAAGAAAAAAACTGTCAGTCTTTGATGTGTAGTATATCAGTTTAGTGATGGAAATGGGTTGGTTTAAAGTGGATGAAATGGCACTTCTTTCAGAGGTTATGTGTATGTATTTACCTAGTTGTAATATATAGGAAAAGAGCTAAGTTCGTGCTGTACTGTTGTAAAATCCAGTATTCAAAGCCTTTCTTGATATGACAATTCACTTGACTCAGTCAGTACTGGGATGCATTTTCATATTTATTTTGATTATTATTTGTCAGTTTTATACAGCTTCAGAAACGTATATGGGGATTAAACTAGTACAGACTCTGGCTATTAACCTTCTGACCTCCATAGATCCTTCCTAATGTTAATAAAATTGTGTGTGTGTGTGTGTGTGTGTGTGTGTGTGTGTATTTCATGGGCATAAATAGATAATCTATAAACTTCTTGATACCAACCCCAAGGCTAGTAGGGATTTTCACCAGGTCTTCGACAGTTGCCTGTCTGAGACAGTCCAGTAGCTGTTGACTGTCATTACTAGTGCAGTTGAGTAGAGTGCCAATCTTGTTGACATCTTGGGGAACACTGAATAAGTCGAGTAATAATGCTGTCCCAGAGTGAAGGATAGCACGGTGAAAAAGTCCTGAAGAAAAAGAATTATGGATATTATTGCACCTAAACAGTATGAAAAGACTGTGGATAGCTTCAGGCCACAGTAATGGAAATTATAAAAAGATTGATTATGTACAGTATTAGAGTTCTGTTACTCACCTTCAGAGCTTGGGGAAAGGATGTGAAAGTGGACAGAGATCCCTCCAGCACTAACTCCAAAGATGGTGACTTGCTGAGGATTGCCTCCAAATTTTTCAATGTTGTCCTGAACCCACTGGAGGGCCAGGACCTGATCCTTCAGGCCCAGGTTACCTGGCAGAATGTTGTCCACTGTTGAGAGGAAGCCTGTAGGATTGATTAATGGTAACATTATATTAGACAAATATTAATTCTATCTTTCTCCACTAGAAGATACATATATAGTTTCTCTTATTTAGTACTTATGGCTAAATATGGCCAAATATGTATGTACTGTCCCGTGGCAAGAGGTGTTTAGTAAAAGGCACTATAATAATGTGTTGATATCATGTTTAGATTTTGTGCAGCTACCAATGCCATATTACTGACAAAGTCATTAAAGCTTATGACAGGATGTAATAAATTTCTAATAAAAGGATTGGTGGAACACACACAACACACACACAGCAGCCAATATACATAAATTCAAGGAAATGTATATATGGAGACAGGACACTATGAGCCCCGCTCGAACCTTGTATAATACAACTAGGTAAATTCACTTACCAAGAGCACCTAGACGATAATTCATAGCAACTACCACAACGTCTTTCTGCATCAGGGGTGCTGGTGATCCACCCTCTCCAGCTGAACTAATCATAAAACCACCGCCATGAATGTATACCATCACAGGCAAGTTTGAAGGAGATGGCTGAAATAATGACCAAATATTTTTAATATTATTGTTCAGTAAAGGATACTGTATGAATGTTCAATAGGAAAAGAAGTTTTGATTATTGAAATGGTGTACCAGACTTAATGTTGTTCTAGATAGGTAAATTAACATTTATTTTTGTTTCTAACCATCACATTTGTTGGCCCAATTAAAACTAATAGGCATTCAAAGCCACATATCTATTAAGTCATTAATTCCTATTGGAAAATAGTGTTTGATCTGGGATTTTGAAAAAGGCAGGTTATAGTGAATGAGTTACTGGATTTTTGCTTTGATTAAAGGTTGCTAGCCACTGAGTGACATGAGTAAATGGCTATATTTTTATATTTAAAACCCAGTACGTACAACATTGACCTTGAAACTACGTAATGTACATGGCAACTATGAATGAATATTTCTGAACCTATTATACTGTTTTCTGAATTATCAATCTTATGCCATTTTGGGGGTGAATTCATAAGAGAATGACCGTGATAAGATTCTTTTTTTCTTTCTAGGAGCAACTATCCACAAGTATAATTATCAAGTATTATGAAGCTCAGAGAGAGAGAGAGAGAGAGAGAGAGAGAGAGAGAGAGAGAGAGACCGACCTTGGGTGTATAAACGTTGAGATAGAGGCAGTCTTCCTGTCCTTCGATTGTCCGTGGAACACGAGAACTAAGCTGCGGACACTTTGGGATGGGCAGCGAGCCGTTCCTGACGCCGCTCCATGGGTTGGCAGGCTCGGGGTTCTGAGGAAAGAGTAGAGACACCATTGTGGGTGGCGTCCTGCCGAAGGGGGTGGGCGGCGTCCTGCATCCAGGGGAACAGTTGGTAACTGTAACAGGGCCGCCTCTTACCTTGAAGCGAAGAGGACCGACAGGTGGCTTGGCGTAGGGGATGCTTTTGAAACTGTAGTACACGCGGCCGTTGATTGCCTCCTCTCGCGAGCCTGTGATAGCGCCCTGACGGAGGGTCACTTGCACCGTGGCCTGGTCTGCCGTAGCCACCGCCACCATTGCAATCACAACCGTCACCGCCAACATTATTCTGTGAACTGTGGCCAGCAGGTTTAATGCTGCTCGCCCTCTATTTAGCCTTCCCCTATCCTCTACACACACACACACACACACACACACACCTCCTCCTCCTCCTCC